>BSXT01001081.1:0-54849 GCA_030267785.1 Phytophthora fragariaefolia | reverse complement strand
CAACCACGCTGCCTTACTTAAACATGCTATCCGGTCTTCGAAGCGTCAAGCTTCTGATTCAACATGATATGGAGATGGTTCGTATTTTATCATCGACAAAGATTGGGCCAGCCATGCCGATGGCTAACTTCGAAAATGTTATTGTGCCAGAAAGGGAATCGATAATTATGCAATCAGCAAAGGCATCACCCCCATGGTATCGCGTCAATGATTTAACAATTTGTGGTAAACGGGTTACAAGACTTATTGTAACACTTATGCCTGTCTGCGGGGTATTCGTTCTTCTGACTTCGATAACCTCGTCTGGAATATTTTTCGGAAGTGACGTCACTTGCGCCGATGGATGCAAGCTGCGCATGCATCCGTGGTTCACGCGACAGTGCGCTTGCTCTGTCATGGAAATCAACTGCTTCGAAAGAGGTATCACTGGTCGTGCGACTGAGATGCGCTCTGTTTTCCAGTCTCTGGATGCCCGAGTTCTCAACTCGCTCATTGTTTCTCACTGCCCGGAACTCGTCTTTACTGAGGACATTCGCCGCTTTAATAGACTCATGACGCTTGAACTGTACAACGCGACGGTTGTTGAGTGGCCCGCAAATGCCTCACTAACCTTTTCACACCTGCCCCACCTCTCCACTCTGTATATTGTGCGAAGCAGACTTCAAGGTCTACCTGAGGGGTTGACCAACGATTTTTCCAAGAATATTGTGGACGTCGAGTTCGCAGCGACTGACTTGGGTAGTCCATTGCCAGACGACCTAAGCGAAAAGTGGTCTTCTGTCGTAATGTTGTACTTAGAGCACTGCAGACTGCAAGAGTTTCCGCAAGCTTTAACAAGGATGCAGCTGACAGATATGTCGTTGGTGGGCAACAACATCTCCGTCCTGCCAGACGGATTGAGCGAGAGCTCAATGTTCGTAATGCTGGACCGCAACCCACTGGACCGAATCCCCGACAGCTTCAGGTCGCTGGATCAACTGAATTACCTCACTGTGCAGTACACGAACATATCGACGTTGCCGCAGTGGCTGCAAGCGGAAGATGCGTCCATCAACTTCCGCGCGAGAGGCACACCATACTGCCGCAACTTGCCCACAGACAGCCCCGCGGCAGCCTTCGCGTGGTGCGCTGCAGACGACTACAGCAACGGCATCTTCCCACTCGCCGCGCGAGACAGAGACCGTGCCATCCGCGCGGTGTAACGCCGATGGCACTCGCCACGGCTGATGCTTGTCAAAGCGATGATGGGTGCTCGCCACGCGCGCGGCCATGTGATTGGCCCATTCAAACTGTTATTTAATCATGACGCAATCGACCTGCATTCCGTACCTTCGCGCCACCTTCGCGCGACGGAGCAATATCGAAAGCGGCCTTCACTTCTGCTTTGGGTTTCAGCATGACGCTGCTCCACGGACGTAGCCTCCTCCTGCGCGGCGTGCGGCGCCTCGAGGCAGTGCAGCGTTCCCGCTGCACGCCCGCGTCGTCGGCGCTGTGGCTGGGCAGACGACGAGCGGCGCTGGCCAATGGCGCGCTGGGCTTCTCCACGTCGGCTCCGGACGAGCAGCACAAGCCGCTGACCAAGCCGAAGCCGCTGAACGCGCTGAGTGGCATGGGGATTGACCACCCGCCCGACACGGCCAAGGAGATCCTGAGCTTCCTCATGGGCCACCTCTGGCCCAGCGACGACTCCAAGGAGGCCAAGGAGATCAAGCAGAAGGTGCTCGTCTCGGCGGGTCTCGTGGTGGCATCCAAGGCGCTGACGATCCAGGTGCCCTTCATCTTCAAGGAGCTGGTGAACAGCATGGGCGAGGCCTCCAGTGCTCTTGCCAGCTCGCCCGAGGTTGCTTTGCCGCTGGCCATGGTGCTCGGCTATGGTCTGGCGCGCTTCAGCGCCAGCGCGTCCTCAGAGCTGGCGAACGCGGTGTTCGCGACGGTGGCGCAGAAGACCATCCGCAAGGTGGCAGTGCGCGTGTTCAACCACTTGCACTCGATGGACCTCAAGTTCCACTTGGACCGCCAGACTGGAGCCCTCTCGCGCATCATTGACCGCGGCTCGAGATCGATCGACTTCGTGCTACGCGCTATGGCATTCCGTGTGGTGCCCACCGTGCTTGAGATCGGACTGGTGAGCACTATCATGGCATCGAGCTTCGGACTGCCGTATGCTGGAGTGACACTAGGAACGCTTACTGCGTACACGACGTTCACGGTGCTGGTTACCCAGTGGCGTGATGAGATTCGTCGTGAGATGAACCGCCGCGAGAATGAGGCTGGCGCCAAGGTAATTGACTCGCTTATGAATTATGAGACGGTCAAGTACTTCAACAATGAAGAGCACGAGACTGCACGCTACGACGAGTCGCTCAAGGGTTACCAAACAGCGGCACTTAAGACGCAAACGTCACTAGCGATGCTGAATGCTGGACAGAACGGCATTTTCAGCGTTGGCCTCACTGCGATCATGTATATGGCGTGTGAGGGTATTGCTGCTGGTACGCTCACCGTCGGTGATCTGGTGCTTGTGAATGGACTGCTGTTCCAGCTGTCCATCCCGCTGAATTTTATCGGCAGTATTTACCGTGAAGTGCGCCAGTCTGTGACAGACATGGAGTCCATGTTCAAGCTAGGTGCTGTAACGCCGGTTATTACCAACCCGGACGAGACGTTGAGTCTCAAGGGCAGGGAGCCTAAGTCGATTGAGTTCCGCGACGTGGAATTTGGATACCGCTCCGAACTTCCAATCCTGCGAAAGACTTCGTTTAAGGTTGAGGCAGGCAAGCGAGTTGCTATCGTGGGCACGAGTGGTTCTGGCAAGTCTACCGTACTCCGCCTGCTCTATCGTTTCTACGATCCGCAGAATGGTTCCATCCTTATCGATGGTAAGGACATTCGCCAGCTGAGCTTGGACGAGCTGCGTCAGGCAATCGCTATCGTGCCGCAGGACACCGTGCTGTTCAACGACACGATATTCTACAACATCAACTACGGGCGCCTGGACGCGACGCCGGAGGAGGTGATGAACGCCGCGCGCGTCTCGCATATCCACCGCTCGATCGAGGCGTTCCCTGACGGATACAACACGCGTGTCGGTGAGCGTGGTTTAAAGCTGTCCGGAGGCGAGAAGCAGCGTGTGTCGATCGCGCGTGCGTTGCTGAAGGACTCGCCGATCGTACTGTTCGATGAGGCGACTAGTGCGCTCGACTCAGAGACCGAGTCGGAGATCGTGCGCGAGTTCGCAGCCATCGGCGATAACCGTACGTCGCTGATCATTGCGCACCGCCTGTCGACCATCCAGGACGCAGATGAGATCATCGTTTTTGATAAGGGCCACGTGATCCAGCAGGGCTCGCACGAGGAGCTGCTGCGCGACGTTGACGGCAAGTACGCGGAAATGTGGGCGCGTCAGAACCACCACGTGCTCGGTCTGCTCGGCAATGGTGGCAGCAGCAGCAATAACGTAGAGAAGGCGGGGAGCTAGAGCGAGTAGACCCATCGTGTCGTAGACCACGGCAGGAAAAACAGTTGATTTTTACGAAAGGAGTTAGGTTGTGGGCTTTCGGACCCTAAACTGATGTTTAAACCTGCATGGTTAGAGGTCGTTTTCCATACTCCAGCTCAGTTTTCTCTGTCGTTCAAAGCGTTCTTCGAATTGGTAGTAAGAATCGAAAGTTACTGCAGAGATCTGCTTACTGCAGAGATCTGCTTACTACTATTTACTACATGCACTACTCAAGTTCGTTGAAAATTGACGCCGAGATGAAGTAGGACGCAAAGGCTTGCTCACTCTAGCGTGCCGACCCCCAAAAGCCCAGGTGTTCCTTTCCTTTTTCCAGTATCCGGTAGGTCATACCTTCAGCGCGCCAATACCATGCTGCCTCCAGCTCTCGGTAATCCTACCCCGATTAATCTCCGTTTGCCGTGTCTTACAGTATTTTAATATGGGATCCGCTCGCTTCCATTCCCCGTCCGGAGTTTTTATTTTTCACTGTGAAACTTGACTTTTAAAGCCACCGCCAAATTTACGTTTCAAAGCTAAAATTGCCTCCGCCCGAAATAGCGGAGCCCTCGTGCGTCGCCGGGTCGTTGGCCGCCATGGACGCGCTGCTGCTCGGCGCCCAGCGGCTGAGCGCCAGCTCCAGCGGCTCCAGTTCCTACAGCTCCAGCGACGACGAGCCGCTCAGCGTGTCGCTGGCCAAGCTGCACAGTCCGTCGGCCTCGCAGCGCATGAGCCCTCCCCCTCCACCGCCGGAGTCGCCTCCGCCGCTCCCTCCGCCGCCCCCGGGGCCGCCGCCAGTGCTGCCGGACGCCAGGAAGAAGACGGCGAGGCGATCGAGGCCCAGCGGCAGCGGGTCGGCCGCCAAGAAGAAGCCCGTGACCAGCAAACGTAGCGCCGCGCCGCGTAAGGCGCCGGAGAAGAAGCAGCAGCAGGAGCCGGACAAGCAGCAGCAGGCGACAGACGAGGAGCTGGAGGAGGACACGCCCACGGCGGAGAGGGTGCAGGAGGAAGAGGAGGAGGACCTGGACGCGTACTCGGACGAGTCCGACGTGTTCGAAGAGGACGTCGAGGCGGTTTTGTTCGCGGAGGAGGAGGAGGACCGACGCAAGGGGTACACCGACTGCCTCACGGAGACGCACCTGGACAGCGTCGAGTACCCGTACCCGGCGTACCTCGCCAAGCTGTCGGCGCTATTTTCTGAGCAGAGCGCCTTCGGGAAGAACCCTGAGGACTTTATTTATTGCAACAATCTGCTGGTGCGTTTCGTGGAGCAAAGGTGGCAATGGAGGAGGGGTGAGAACTGATGGTAGTGTGTAAATTGTGGTTGCAGGTTAGTCCGGATCAACTGAAGATGCTGGACGCTCGAACCGCAGCGCTGGAGCGAGAGAAGTTGCAGCAAGTGCGGGCAGCAGCTGCACTGAAGGCGAAAGAGGATGAGAAGAGGCGGCGTCAGGAAAGGTAAGCAGTTCGTTGCAGACATGACTGCCCTAGTCGAGTTCAATAGTAACAGCACTTGATGTTCGCAGATTAATGGAAGCGTTGGAGCCTCCTGCCAAGAAGCTCAAAATTTCGGAAGCCACTCTCAAGGCACTGGAGTCCAAACAGCCAGTATCAATTGGCATCTCGAGGCCCGTAGCTAACCCAAGCAGAAAGCGGAGCCGAAAGAAACCCACTGCAACAGCCGCAGCAGCAGCAGTGCCCGCACCCTCTTCGAATCCTGCTAGTGATGCTTCGACTGGTAATAAAAGTACCAATCCGGTGGCAAAGCCAAAACGCACCACGACAGCCAAGTCGAATGGAAGAGCAACATCAGGCACACCCGCTAAGAAGAAGGCAGTAGCTTCGGCGAGCCGTACCAAGAAGGTTGCAGCTACTGCTAACGCCAAGACAGCCACGAAGCCCGTCGCTGTTGCTGAAAGTATATCCAAACCCAGCAAGGCTGCCAAAGCAGCGCCGGCTCAACAAAAGAGTGTGGCTGC
Organism: Phytophthora fragariaefolia; assembly: GCA_030267785.1. NCBI lineage: Eukaryota > Oomycota > Peronosporomycetes > Peronosporales > Peronosporaceae > Phytophthora > Phytophthora fragariaefolia. Next base: position 49,374 of record BSXT01001081.1, on the reverse strand, counting down.
TACTAGCGCTTCCAAGGAGGCCGCAGTGGCGGTGGAGATCGAGAAGATTCGTGCGGAGGCAAAAGAAGACCTTGGCAACGAGAGCTCCTCCTCCTCGTCGTCGTCGTCTTCCTCGTCGTCTTCTTCGTCGTCCTCCTCCTCCTCCTCGTCTTCGTCCTCCTCGATATCTTCAGGTTCCAGTAGTTCCTCTGAAGACGCCGCAGGAGATGAGTAGGAACACCCAAATGATTTGAGAGCCACAGTTTTCGCTTAAATTTTACTTCGAAGTAAATGCTACCATGGTGCTCGGTTCTCTGCTGGTCCTTTCATTCGCGCTCCCCGTCCTTGAGCGGCATCGCCGCCTGCTTCTCCGCCCAAATCGTCGACGATGTCTTGCCCAGCTCAAAAAGCTGGTCCAGCACCTCGACCTCCGGTGGGAAGAGTGCGAAGCGCGCCAACTGCATGATGTTGAACGGGAAGTCCGGGTCAATGGACGGACTGATCTCGTAGTCGTCACGGCGCAGCACGTGCGCGTGGAAGGCGCACACCTTGGTGTAGCCCGGCACTTCGGGCACCAACGTGAAGAGCCCCCCGTCCACATGGGACTCTCCTCGGAACACCGACGTGCCCCTCTTGGCCAGGTACCAGGGCACGTAGCAGGACGCGATGACGGCGTCGCACAGGTCCTCGGGCGAGTGGAAGTCGTCGGTGAGCACCAGCGCCCGGTCGGGCCACATCCGCTCCGTGGCGATCGTGAGGCGCTGCGCCAGCGTCTCCACGGGCACGTGCGCGAACTTGACGCGGAACACGGCGCGCAGCCGCTCCTCGAGCTTCCACACGGTGCCGTGGCTGTGGCACAGGCTGGCCATGGCCCTGGTCTCCTCGTGGATCTCGCGCATGCTGACGCCCGCGGCCAGGCTCAGCGCGGCGATGGAGCCGCCCGACGCGCCCGCGAACTTGGACTCGCGCCGGATGAAGCCCGCGTCCTGCAGCCCCTGCGCCACGCCCAAGTGGTACGGGAGGAGGAACCCGCAGCCGCTGAAGCTGAAGTTGTGCGTCGCGGCGGCGAAGCTTCGCCGGAGCTTGAGATGCAGCTGACGCATGTGCGACTGAGCGTGCCCCCATCGTCGCACATAAACTAGCGGCCTCGGCTTGACGCACTTCCGGACGAGTGGCATGAAGGTCAAGTTCGCGGTGCTCGGAGACGCCTTCGTGGACGTGGTGGCGGGTACGCTGGCGCCCGACCAGCTGCCGAAGTGGGGCGGCGACGTCGAGTGCAGTCGCCCCATCCAGCTGCAGCCCGGGGGCTCGGCGCTCAACACGGCCACGCACTTGGCCAACCTCAGCCGCCGCAACCCAAAGCACGAGCTGCACGTGGCACTGCACACGGCCGTGGGTGCGTCCGTGACTGGCGCTTGGCTGGGAGCATGCAGCGGAGTGCGAGGCTAACTGTGGCTGCTGCTAGGCAACGACTCGTTCGCGAACGTGCTCAAGGCTCACTTGGATGAGCGCCAGGTGGCGCTGAGCTCGCCGACACTAGGGGACGTTCCAACGGGAGTCTGCATTGTGCTAAGCGGCGCGGTTAGTAGAGCTCGATGGGGAGACGAAATCGGAGGTTGAAGTGATGCTGGTTGCTGATGCGGCTTTGCTTGGCTGGTTTGTGGCTGCAGAACGACCGTAGTTTCATCACGCACTACGGAGCCGCTCGCAAGCTCAGCATCGAGGTAAGAGAACGTTGCAAGGGGATTTTATCTGCGTGGGTGTGACGCTTAACATTGAGATGAATATACGCAGCATATCGACGAGAAAATGGTGCTCTCAGCGGACCACCTGCACATCGGAGGTATGGAAGCTGCTTTGAAGTATATCTTGAAGTCAATATCTAATGGAGAAGATGTTTGGCGTGTAGGTTTTTACAGCTGCGCCAATCTTCGAGCCAAGCTGAAGCCTTTGTTGGTGAAAGCACGAGAGAACGGAATCACTACTTCTTTGGACACGAATTACGATTCGTCGGAGAAATGGGACGACCTCGACGAGTTGTTCCCGCTCATCGATGTGTTCTTGCCCAATGAAGTGGAAGCCATGAAAATTTCTCGCACTAATTCAGTCGACGCTGCAATGGCGTATTTCGCGGAACGGATCGATGGAGTGACCGTCATCAAGATTGGAGCTGGCGGCGCCATGGCTCACTGCTCGAAAACGCAGCAGCAGTGGAAGCAAGGAAGTTTCCCGACGTCTGTAGTAGACGTTACAGGTGCGGGCGACTCGTTCAATTCAGGGTTTCTCTCAGCTTGGAAGACAAACGATAGAGATGTGGGGGGAGCACTGCGCTGGGGTTGTGGAACTGCCTCCCGGACGGTAGCTGCGCTTGGCGCATGCTCATTTCCCCTGTCGTACGACGACGTTCTGAATGTGGTTGCTGCTGACTAAACTACTGATCGAGTAGGAACTAGGATTCGTAGCAAACAGAAGTAAGCATACTGGCAGCGCAAGTTCACTGAAAACATCTTGCATTAATTGAACTCTCCAATCAACTTTGCTTTGATTAAGCCGCGTTACTCTGTTGCTTGTCAGCAGCTGCGAGTAGTATTTTAGTGTTGTTGTCCGTACCATCAGCCAAGTCAACATCGTTCTCTCTCAGAGCTTCTCGGATTTTGGTCTACAACAGAATTCGATTGAAAAGTTATAGAAATCAGCCCACTGTAAAGGTTTCTGACGCCCGAGTGTGTCTTACCTCAACAGCTACGGCGCACGGATCGCCATACCATGCAATGTTCTTCTTTTTACCGATGATAAAAAGTTGAGGCACTGTACAGAGGTCGCAACGCACGAGATATCTGTTGTACCCATCCGATGGCATTAGTACTAGCAAGAAAATACTCGGAACAGAATACTACTTCAAGACGCACTCTTTGCTCATGAAACCAGTTTCAATCCCGATAGAAAATGTGAATTGCTTGATTTCGCGAAAATTGGTAGCATTCCGACCCTTGGTCTCGTACATCGCTAGCTCTTCGCGGGTCTCCTGCGTCAGTCCAACAAATTGTATAGCTACATAGACGGCCAAAGAAGAACAATGACGATAAGACCACAGGAAAACAGTGTGGGCTGATATCCTATGGTACCGTCATGCGAAACTGCCTCGTGCAGACACGCGAACACTTCCAGAGCTTGTCGAGACTTCTTACACCACGTTCCCTGCGAGCTCGATTTCAACCAGTCAGGAGATTTTCCTCGCAAAGGTACGGCATAGATATCACGTACGAAAAAAAGGATGCATGTGACTTTGTTCAGCTCCAGCTGGACGGGGCTGCCATGAATAAATTCGATCTTTTCGAGATCGTGAGCTGCTCAACATCCACAGAAAACGTGTGTTTAATAGATACCAGATTTAAAAATTCTGGTGGTGCTTTCGACCTCGTTGGAGTTTCTCATCCTGCGTCAAACGCTCGTACTTGGCCTTTCGCAGCCCACCAACGATAACGGCAGCCACCACGGCCACCACGAACAGGTAGTCCTTGATCAGCCAGTCAGTACCGGTGGACATGGTTGTAAGCCACGCAGCCATGCCCCCGACCAGCAAAGCTCGGCTTGCTATCGTGCTGACAGTGATCATTAGGTGCCGCTTCAGGACTTGGAATGAAGTATCTTGTGAAAGGGCGCGTTCTCATTTCGAGACTCTGTCTAATAAATACTACTGCAACTCGGAGGTGACCCTGTTGCAAATGAGCAGAGTAGAAGAAGATTTTTGGCTGCAAATAAAGTGCGGTCGGCTACTTCACTCTTCGGCTCAACTGACTCGGCATCGTTGGTTGCACGTGGATCGCAATTGCTCGTTTCAGAGGAAGCAAGCATGCAACCCAACCAGACTCGATCACAGGAACGACAGTCAGGTTCCTGGCTACAATCAGGCAAGGGATCTATAGTGTACGCAGGTCCTTGCAGCTTACTGGAGATGAGGCCTGCATAATAGGCAGTGGTGCATCAATGCTGCATAGCTTACGCTTGCTACCCTCAGTGGGCAGACATTGCCCAAAACGTTTTCCGTGCGTGAAGCAAAACATGCGTACTTCACGTGGCAAACCCTGAGGTCACCCCGTTGTTCAAGAGGTACTTACCAGATGTGCCCAGAATTGGCGAACCTGCGATTGATGCTGCACAAACACGAAACCATAGAGCTGTCAGACGTGGTTTCAATTGTTGGGTGCTTCCGACTACGAGCAGCTTATTGAGTGACCATCAGACTACCGTAGGCAAAGCTGCGATAGTGTCCATGCTGGTGCTGCAGTATCTGATAGATACATCTACAGTACATGTACGTACATGTACTCTCATGCTTCAAGTAAATGGGAAGTCATGCTGAATAATGGGTCAGTACAAAACCGGTGTCAAGGCCAATTCGCCATACGCAGGAGACAGGCCAATGGTATCAGTGGAACTGCCCAAGGCATGGTGCTTCGCGCCAATGAGAACGACTCGGGTCAGGAGGGCTGGTCGAGACAGCTTCGAGTCTTTGTCGCTCGCTGACCACCCCCGCCCTGCTCTTGCTGCAATGTGGGTTTCAATCTTAGTGCATTTAATTTGTTTCGCCAGGAATTCAGCAGCATAGCAATGATGCGCACTGCGATGCCCAGTGCCATTCATTAACCCCATGCATGCAGCGCTGAGGTGTTTTACAGTCGACATGTTTTTGCTTCTCTTCGACAGTGGATCGACTGTCGGCGTCACCAAGCATTCCGGTCTCGCCATTAAAAAAATTGTCATCTACTGCTTACGACGCCGTCTCATCGCTCCAATGGTCCAAACTGGCCACGCTGTTGCCGTTGCATTCGCGCTTAATATTGCCGCCGGTGCCGCCACAATTCTTGGCGGCATGGTCGTCTTCAACAAACGCCTTGTGTACTTGGCGAACCCGCTAAGCCTCGCGGTTGCCTTGAGTGTCTCGGCAGGCGTCATGCTGTTCATTTCTCTAGCAGAGATTTTCGGTGAGGCTGTGGACTCACTAACACAAGGTATCAAGACAGACGCCATGGCCGAGGATACTGCCAATGGCCATGGTTGGTTAGCGGCTGCATGCTGTATGGTCGTCGGGATCTTACTCATCTATGTGATCGATGCCATTGTTCGCGTGATTTCACCGGAGCACGATCACACGGAGATCGACAACTTGGAAAATTTGCAAGATAATATGGCGTTCTACGACTCGAAGGAAAGCCAGCAGTTGAATTCCCCAGTCGTTCAGCTTGAGAGCCAAACTACACCTAGTACGAACACTGGTATGTATTTCAAAATGGATGACACCGCCAAGAAGGACCTGCAGCGAATGGGTCTGCTCAGTGCGCTGGCGATTGGCATACACAACGTTCCTGAAGGTATCGCTACTTACGCGGGATCAATTCAGAACTCTTCGGTGGGGTTCTCACTAGCCTTCGGTATTGGTCTTCACAACATCCCTGAAGGAATCGCAGTGGCAGCACCCATCTATTTCGCCACAGGCAGCCGGATGCGAGGCATCATGTGGTGCGTCGTATCAGCAATTGCGGAGCCGTTAGGCGGAGTGATCGCGTGGTTGGCTATCGGCAACGGTATGGACCACATCTCAGAAGGTATTCTGTACGGCCTCGTTTGTGGAATCATGGTTTGCATTTGCGTAAAGGAATTGCTCCCGACTGCTTTCCGCTTCGCCGGCGACAAAGCGCATCTAGTAGCAATGGGCATCTTTTTCGGGATGTTTGTCATGATCACCAGCCTCACCCTCTTTGGCTACGCTGGTGCATAGGCTTAGAAACGAACCAGATGTCACCTTGAGAAGGTTGGCCTCGATTCTGAAGGAAGTGCTGTAAGGAGTTCGAATTGCATGTTTGATTCTCTTTGTTTGGGGGCTTTGTTTAGGAAATCTGGTTGCTGCGTGCCAGATACTTGGTTTTCAGTGAAGTTGCATTATTGTCATTTAGTGTTCCTAGCGGCCAAGTAAATGCCCGTTCCGCAGATGTTTAGAGGTCATCGGAGGAGGCGCGGTCAAACCGCGAAGGTACTATTAAGGGGGGTCAAAATTAGAATTTTAGTGGTGATTTTATGCTTGGAATGACCACCATATTTTTAATGCCCGATGGTCATAACATTTCTAGAAATGGTTCACCTGTTTAGGTTGACCATTTTCGAAATAGCCGACCATTTCTCGAAGAGGCGCCCTCCGCAACAGCACATATTTCCCTTTAGTCTAAAATTTTCGACCGAAGTGCGCAACGATGGTCAGGGCAAATGGTCGGCCAGTTTATATCTGATCGGGGGTGATATTTTGCTGGGCACCTGGTCATTTTGGCAGCGCCAGCATGGTGATATTTTTTGTGCCATCTTCTAATTTTGACCCCCCCCTATTAATAGCGGATGCGTGCCGGTCAAGGTACGCCAGAGGAAGCTGAAGTTCTGCGTAGTTCTTCCGTATCCGGGTGGTTGTCGACGCAGTGGTCGACGTCTCCTCATGCCAGATACTTCCAGTCGTATCGCCACCACCGGATAGGATTTTGCTTGGTTGTATACGCAAATCATCCGGGCGCGTGGCGGTCGTTTAATCAGCTTAATCTGTGCATGGTGCTTAGTCGAACTGCAACCATACATAAATGAAGTGTTAGAGCTAGCTCTAGGCAACCGTACAAACTTGGCTGATCCGCTTCACCGGACCGAGACTACGGCTACTGTGCAAGTACGATAAGTGATCTTGTGCTTGTGTCTCTAGCCAATCACCACTCAGTGGTGTTCGGAAAAAGGATTGATTAACTTCACGAACGGGCTATCGGCTCAAAAACTCATCACTCCCTGATAGATATTCAGTCAAGTTTGATCATTAGAGCCTCTCAGAGCGCAGACAAAAGTCAGTGGCCAGCTTGCCAGTAACTGCTACACGAAGACCCAGATGGCGATGAAGTTGATTAACTTCATCTGCCCCCGATCCACTTGAGTGAATTTTTCAAGCAGCAGGGTTGCTCCATTGGGGTGAGGCCAGCCCATTCAAGACGTCTAATGGTTCATTCTGAAATTTGCACTTTACTACCTGATCCGGCGAGCATCTTCCTTTAACCGACCCAGCGACTTTCGTATCTACCATGGTGCAAACTGGACACGCAGTGGGGGTCGCATTCGCGCTTAATGTTGCCGCCGGCTTTGCGACAGTCCTCGGTGGCATGGTCGTTTTCAACAAGCATCTGGTGCATCTAGCGAATCCCATCAGCTTGGCAGTCGCCCTGAGCATTTCGGCTGGTGTGATGCTGTTCATCTCACTAGTGGAGATTTTTGGTGAATCGGTGCATTTGCTGACGGAAGGCTTGAAAACTGAGGACATGTCGGAGGAGACGGCCACGGGTCACGGCTGGCTTGGTGCAACCGCCTGCTTTGCAGCTGGTATTATACTTATCTACGCTATTGACGTGGTAGTGCACAAAATTTCTCCTGAACACGAAATGACCGAAATTGACAACTTAGAAGGTGTCCGCGAGTCTTTGGAGCAGCATCACCGCCACAGTAAAACAAATGACGGAAGTCCAGCAATTGAATTGGAGTCACAGACGCCCGATACGGCAGGTTACTATGTCAAGATGGATGCACAAGCAAAGCTTGCGTTGCAGCGCATGGGTGTGCTAAGTGCACTGGCCATCGGCATTCACAATCTGCCCGAGGGCATTGCCACCTATGTAGGCGCCATCCAAAATTCCTCTGTCGGTTTCTCACTCGCCTTTGGCATTGGCCTTCACAACATTCCCGAGGGTATCGCGGTGGCTGCTCCTATCTACTTTGCTACGGGGTCTCGATGGCGTGGTATCCTGTGGTGCGCCATTTCTGCCTGTGCAGAGCCAATCGGCGGAATCATTGCGTGGTTGGCCGTTGGTGATGGTATGGATCCAGTCTCGGAGGGTATTCTTTTTGGCATCGTTTGCGGTATCATGGTGTGCATCTGCGTGAAGGAGCTGATCCCGACAGCGTACAAGTTTGCCAAAGGAAAGAATCACATCGTCGCATTCGGCATGTTTACCGGTATGTTCATCATGGTCTCCAGCCTGACGCTCTTCGGCTATGCTGGCGTCTAAAAGTGACGTCGTCAACATACCAACGCGATACCTTTGTGCGCAACACTCGCAACAAAATAGGTAGCCCGGTACCAGCACATTGCATATTTGATGCATTTGGTTCTTTTTTAAAAGAACCAAATACATTTGATCAAATGTCCAAAAATAAAAAATGTGACGAGACGAAGCTTTTAATCTGGAACTCATTATTGAAGGAAGCCATCGTTAGAGCACACCCTACTTTTATTGCAGAGTCGACCTCATATTTTAATCCGGGGGAGTGTATGCGTCTAAGCGTTTCCTCTGCTTGTGCCCCATGACCCCGAGCGTTGTGAACAGCTAAGACTCGTGGCGAGACTCTCGCCACAAACAATGAAATATAGAACCATCTACAGAAAATACGAGTCTACAAATCGTGCCCTGTTAGTTTTGTGGACTCATTCTTCCTTACATGCCAAGCGTACACTGGACATTCGCTTCTAGACGAGCAAGGCGCGTTGGTTTTACTGCTACACTTTTTCTTAAAACCTGCCCTTGCGACAATGGCGATCGAATATTGCATCTCCCGTTGAAGCAGAGGACTGCCTCGACCGCGGTTCCTGTTCATAGAGCAGAGCACGACGGATCTAATGCGTCGCAGCCACAATCGCCTCGTTCAGTTCTTGGCTTTCTTCAGCTTGCTCTTCTCGCCCTCCAACTACAGTAAAATGTATCACAGTCAGCATGTAGAATACAACTGTTTAACAAAACTAACATTGGAATCATGCACCAGCTTACCACTTTCTTGGTCCGCGAGAGAACTTGGGCGTTGGCGCTCACGCAGTTCTGCGGTTGGTAAGGTGGCTTGATCACCACCTCTCCCATCACCCTGATGTTGGCACCCTCCCACTCGCACGGCATACTGCAGCACCAAAGAGCATCAAGCTCGAGCCACCTGTCAGGTCTTGTCACCTCCCCAAGTCTCCATCCAGCAGCACAACGTACGTCTTGTTGAGCGCGTCGAAGATGGCCTGGGCTTCACCAGATACGCCCTGGCCGATGGAAGCCAGCGCTCTCTCCGCCAGCCCCTTGTTGCGTTGCTCCACACGGTGCAGCTCCTCCTCGCTAATCGCCGGCAGCGTAAGCTGCAGTCCGGCAGGGGCAGCCTCCAGCACCTCGACCTTCTCCAGCGCCTCGAGCTGGAAGATACGCGTCTTGCTCTTTGCTCCATCTTGCTCCTCTGGAGCACATACATGAGTACCAACATTTGTCAGTGCTTAGATCGATTGCATCGGCTCCGTGGCTTCAAGTGGCGGCCAACGTCTCCGCAAGTGTAGCATTCGACGCTGGGGCCGTACCGAGCACGAGGAAGTTGGCCACGGGGTCCAGCGTGAAGATGACGCCCTCGAAAGTCTCCTGCGCGCCGGTGAGCACGCGCACCTTGGCGCCCACTGCCTTGTGGTCCTGCTGCAGCTCTGCCGGCAGCGCGGGGGCCGGCGCGGCGCTGCTCATAGCCATCCTGTCACTCGGGTCACTCGCCTTCACTATGGTGACCCCCCAGCGTCAGATTGGTCTCTATTTCAGCGAATCAAATTTCTACCCTTTTATAACGACTAGCGAGTATAGCGGGGTTTATTGAGGGGCGGAGCGTGAGGCTAAGCTTTGGAGCGGTTCCGGAGGTGCGAACGAGCGAGAAATCCATCATGGGCGGCGGTCACTACGAAGGTATGTGGCGCCACTGGGCGCGTCTATCTGGCGGCGACGTGTAGCGGAGCGCACGCTCGTGGAGCTGGCGCCGATTTGCCCTGCGGTCGGTGCCTCTCCGCGCGCCTTGTGGACAAAGAGCGAGGCGATTCTGACAGCGCGTCGTTGCCTGCAGCTCCCCGCGTGCCTACGCGCCAGGAAATGGTGGACGCCAAGCTGCCGCTGCACTACCGTGACACGTGCGCGGGTCTGCTGATTCCGCTGAACGAGTGCCGACGGGCTACGCTCTTCCTGCCGTGGAAGTGCCAGGACCTGCGCCACGCCTACGAGAAGTGCCAGTACGAAGAGTGGAAGACGCGCGTGGAGCACCTCAAGAACGAGAAGTAGGCGTCTGCATGACGGGAAAGGAGCTACACAGGGAGACACGGCGGGTGCAGGTGGTGCGTGAGCGGCGCTGGCGTCTCGGTGACGGACAGCGAGCGCCGCAAGAGCCGCGACGAAGCCACGAGTCAATAATGAATACATGTGCCGCTGCTAAACTCGTGTTGTCTATGTGTAGTTGGTGCTGCGAAGACAGGTTGGAGTACATCTAGCAGGCTCTCCTCAGTTTTGGTCAGCTAGCAGATTGCGGCTTGCACTTGGGGTTGTGCGCTGCGATTATTAGACCTCTGTCCTGTTGTGCTTCGTGCCAGACGAAGGCAAGGCGGCGCGTCTCGTGAAACGAAGCGGTTTATGAAGGCGTCGAGGTGCTGCTTTCCTCATTTTCACCGTCAGCTTGGTCCGGTGTTGATCGTGGTGCAGTCTCTTCATCGCTGCTGCTATCGGTCTCATCGTCGTACATCTGCTCACCACGCTCGTATCGCTCCTGCTGTAAGCGACGCACCTCCATCAGACTGAGTTGATCCCCGCCGAAAGGATCACCAAACTGCCGCACAAGTCTGCCGCCCATCAGAATCATCGTTACGAGAACGAAGACGCCGGCGACAAACAATCCTGACGGGTTCTCGGATTCCTCCTCCAGCATTCGTTTGAGCTGTAAGTGCCACGGCTCAGTAGGCTCCGCTTCACCCAACTGCTCGGGCACCGATCCATCAAAACAGTCAATGCCTTCAGCGTCCGCGTCACTGCCCACGTGGAAACCCATGTTGACGCAGAAGTCCGCGCCAGAGTTGGTGATAGCTGAGAGCGGCGAGCACACCAGCGCGTTACCGTAGCATGGAGTCAACGTTCCCGCACCACTGTAAGCATAATATTCATTCTTGCAGGCGTCGTACCAGTCGTTGCACAGACTCGGACACACGTTCTTCATCTGCCACGTGCCCATGAGCGGGTGGCACGACGAGCAGGTCATCTCCTCCGTCAGCCGCTGGCACTTGCGGCTGAACTTAGCCACAACCGGCTCACGGATTTTACTGCGTCACACCACAACGTACAACGAGACACAGTCAGCTCAAGGATCGCAACCGCAGTGCCGGCGCGCTCCACGTACAGCCGCAGAGCGTGCGAGTGCGAGGCGTTGCAGCACGTGCTCTTGCGGTACTTGCTGCAGATTTCCATCCCCTTGGACTGCACCCACACGACAGTCATAGCCAGCGCCGCATCACAGTCAAATTAGCGCGAGATGCAGGCAGATGCCACGTAAGACGAGGACACGCGAGTCAGGAGCGAGCAGCTCCGCTACGTACGCGCTGCATGGGGTGCGTCTCCTGGTCGAACTTAAGCACACCGGCTGAGCGGCACGTGTTGTCGGGCTTGGCCTTGCGCTCTGCCAGCACGGCGTCCCCCGCCAGCAGCGCGGCCAGCAGCAGCGCCGCACACGCGTGGGCTGGCGCCATCATCTCGAGTCTCGGTATGACACTTCCAGCCGAAAAATGATTCCCGAGAGGTTTAGTATCTTCCATGGGACCTTCTACAACCGATATTGATTGTCCTGACTTGGCTCACTTTGAAAATAGCGTAGCCAAGATGGCGCAGAGCTTCCGCGATGGGCTCGCGGCGCTGCGCGGCATGTTCCCGTCCTGGGACGTCGAGGTGCTGGAGGAGCTGCTGGAGGCGCACCAGGGGGACGTGGAGAGCACGGTGGACGCGCTGCTGGCTATGGACGCGACGCCTGGCGCCGCGGAGCAGCTCGAGAGCCATCCGCCGCCGGCTCCGGCGCACGCCCACGCGGCTCCGAGGTCTCCGGTGCGTCGGCAGCGCAGTCCGAGGGCGTCTCCTTCCGCGTCGCCCTCGGGAAAGACACGCGGACGGGTGAAGCTTCCCGATGACTTCCTGCGCCTGCCTTCGGACGAGTTTGGCAGTTTGTCCGAGCAGGAGGAGCGCGACGCCATCTTGGCGCGCATGCTGCAGGATCAATTCTTCCGGGACGAAGTGCTATCCAGTGAAGAGTTCTCGTCGCACTTCCACGATAGATCTGCCAGACAAAGTCAGGCTTATCCGCCGGAGAAGACGGCGGCGGAGATCGCCAGCGAGACGTACTCAACCATGAGCGAGAAGTTCACGTCCATGAGCGAAGGTGAGCGGCCTCGAGGTGTTCTTGCTGGTGGTCGTCAAGATAGCTGGATTGACATGATGTCTGTTGCATCTATTACAGCAATGAAGACCAAGATGCACGAGATGTACATGCGCTTCCAGATGCGCAATGATGCCCCTGCCAGCAGAGACCCCAAAAGGTGCGAGTACTAGGTCCCTCTTCTACTGTGTAGCTGATGACGAACTTACGCCAATGTGGTTGTTACGACAGCCAACGCCCTTTAATGGAGGATGACAGCGACTCCAGCGAGGACGAGGATCTTAACGATAATCCGGACGTAAGACGCCGCAACGTGGACCAGCGCCACAGTCAGGGGTCACCAAGGCGATGGAGCCCTCGGAGCCTGTCACGGAGGTTCAACACTGGCGCTAGCGCATATTCCAAGAAGGACGATTAGTTGCTACTTGACGAGCTTCATGGCCCACACGAATATCTTTCAGTCGTGCGCTGCACCTATTAACCGCATCAAGCTGCTTTCCACAGGGATAAAAAGGACGGGGCTACCTGTGCGCTGGCGGGCCTGCATTTCCGCTGTATCAGCTTTAATATGAGGAAAAGTCGATCGTGTCGGATCGTTTCCATGGGTTTTCGTCTGCCTTGTTGTCATCAGCAGCTGGAATTTCTTTCTCCTCTTCGCTGTCCTCGAAGTCGTTGAGCATCTCTTGTTCAACAGATACCTTTTCAGGCTCCTGTTGTTGCTTCTTGTTAGGCTCCTGTTTTGCTTCAGTTTCGTCAATGCTGCCACTTCTAACCTGACGCATATCCACAGCTGTCTCTCCCTTGAAGTAACCCTGCAACCATGGTTCCAGCGTTAGAACAGCTCCTTATTTCAGCAACAACTTAGATTGCATGCACTGCTCACCTGCTGCTGCCAAGCAACGAAACTCGAGGTCGGGAACGGACCGTGAATCTGTCCGTCTGCCGCTTTGTACTCCCACATGACCTCCTGCTTGGGCGGGTGCTCCTCGCTCTTACTCTCGCGTACCTCCACGAACTGCACCCGTCTCCTCTCCGCCAGCAGCTCCTCTTCGGGGACAAACTCCTCCTTGATCTGGCTATACACGTCTACCTCTCCCGAGCGCATGAGGAAGTCCGCGGCCTCCGTGACCTTCTCGAACTGCTTCTTCTCCTCCAGCGTCTGCGCCGGCTGCTCCTCCATCTGCGCCTGCTTGCGCTTGCTGCCGGTTCGCACGCGCTCGCGCCTCTTGGATCCCAGACGCTTAAGCGCCTGCAGCACGCTCTCGCGCGGCTTCAGCAGCGTGGCCAGCGTCTTGTTGGCCGCCTCCACCGTCAGCGTCTCCTCCGCCTGCGCGTCGCGGAACTCGCGGCGGCTCTTGGCGTGCTGGGCCGCGCCCATCTGCTGCTCCGAGACGCCATCCAGCCACGCCTCCTCCTGCACGCGCTTGGCCTCGTCGTCCCACACGAAGTTGCCGTCGGCGTCGAAGTGGCCCTCGTCCTTCTCCTCCTCCATGTTGAACGCGGTCATGCCGCGCCGGTCATCGCCCGCCATGGTTGCCCCTGCGTACTTACTTGTCCGTTTATGGCTAAGTGCGCAGCCAGGAGAGTATGGGTACAATGTACCATCCATTGATATCTTGGGACATCTAGACCACGGTACTCTGAAGTCGTGTGGTCCACTAGACCACGTTAAAGGCTGCACGAACCACTGGCAGTGCTGGAACAAGGTCGCAGGACGCAGCAGACTCGGGACGATGGTGCGTCTGCAGTGCGGCTGGACGGTGTTACGGGGGCGTTTGAATGCTGATGTGCTTTGGGTGGGTGCGGTGCTTGATGCTGCCAGGGAAAAGCCAAGAAGACGCGCAAGTTCGCCGCTGTGAAGCGCATGATCAGTCCGCGCGACACGCGCATGTACGTCTCTGCCTCTAGCGCTGGCTGTCAGCCTGCGATTCAGTAGCTGAGAACCCTACTAACAATTTGCATTTGATCTTGGATGCGGTGCAGCAACTCGGTGCGCAAGGCTGTCGAGAAGGCGGAGGAGAAAAAGCGCAAGGCCGCGGAGCCCAAGCAGATGTAGGTTTGCGGTGGGCATTGAGGAACGGGAGCAAGCAAGAGACTCACTTGTTGTACCGTGGGCTGCTGCTACTGTGTTTGTTGCGGTGTACAGTGACCAGATTCCTTCCAACATGTTCTTCAAGTACAACTCGGCACTGGGCCCGCCGTACAACGTTATCGTGGATACGAACTTTATCAACTTCTCCATCAAGAACAAGCTCGAGGTCGTGTCGGCCATGATGGACTGCCTGCTTGCCAAGTGTAAGTCGTCAAGAGCGAGCGCTGGATGTTTATCATTTTACTGACAGGAATACGTCGATGGCGCAGGCACCCCTTGCATCACCGACTGCGTGATGGCAGAGCTGGAGAAGCTTGGCCACAAATACCGTGTCGCCTTGCGACTAGCGAAGGATCCACGTTTCGAACGACTGCCGTGCACGCACAAGGGCACGTACGCGGATGACTGTTTGCTGCAGCGTGTACAGCAGCACCGCTGTTACGTTGTTGCGACATGTGATCGTGAGCTTAAGCGCCGTATCCGTAAGGTTCCTGGCGTCCCTATCATGTACATCTCCAACCGCAAGTACGTGATTGAGCGACTTCCTGAGGCAAATGCGGCAAAGATCAAGTAGGCGCCCGTGCTTGTCAAATATGATGAACAGTTCTAAATATTTGATCGAGAGGCAACATCGTAGGCATATCGACATCGATCGTTTCTGCCAGCTTCATACATAGACGTATTTTGGGTTTGAACTTGCTGGCAAATTTGTAACTTACCTGTACCTGTACCGACCTGTTCCTGTCTGTTCAAGTCAAGCGTCGTTTCTATGGAGGTAGGAAAATGGTATCCTTCCAAGCAGAAGCAGCGCCGCACCCAGCAGTTGACAGCAAACTTATCAAGGACAACATGGCCAAAGAATCTACCAGTATCTTGCAAACACAAGCTGAGCAGCGCAACCGACTACTTGATGAATACTTTGTGAGCACAAAGGTACTGCAGGTTATTGAAGGCTTCCTAGAAAATATGGCGACGGCGTATAAACAACAGTTACGCTTGCCAGTAAACCCATATCCTGAGCTGCTCAAACTGATGCGCATGCATGAACTTCGACAAAGTATAGCCCTGCAAAGAGATAGGAACAATGTTTCTTTAGAGATAGCTCTACTCCACGGCCAAGATCAAACACCCCAACAGTTTCAACTATGTAGCGTGGAACATGAACAGTTTGCGCTACCGATATGGGGAATCAAGTCAACCTTAGAGCAGCTGACTGGAGCGAATTTGCATGGGTTATTGAACCAGATCAACTATTCCTTTCGAGATCAGGTGATTTTCAAGGAGTTTCTTGACGATGAATGTCGCGTGAAAGCTTATGGTGTAATAGTTGGTGATAGTGTTCTAGGTACACGATTGGGAAATCTGTTTCCATGCTTTCTAGAATTGGAGTCACACGTGTTTGTAGCAGGCCGCCATTTAGAAAAAACGATGGGGGTCTTTGCGCGATTCTTGCTAAAGCAGTTGCACGAAGCCGCCAGCTCCGCGACAGCCTTTTCATCCCTTTCGCCTGATGATGCGGCAATTTATCATGGTTGTGTCGCATGCGGTGAAATAACTATTACACCTAAAGCATCTACTGAACTGTCTTCTGGAAGTGCAGCCCCAACAATGTGGGGAATTCAGCGGATCATGGAAAGCCGTAGTGCATTCATCTCAGCTGTGAAGACGGCACTTATTTCCAACTCTACCATTACTCTAAACCAATTTGACTTTGTGCCAGTGCCAAATGCTAAACAAGGCTTCGTATGTCAAGTTGAGCGATTTTTTTTCTTTCACTTTACAATGGAGGTTGAAAACAAAGTTACTGTTAGGGGTGGCAAAAGATCAGAAACAAATCAATCCTTCGTGTTCGGAAGCCGATCGCTTGGGTCTGGGATCTTCTTTGACTCAGAAGGTGCTGTTGAAATAGCTTCACGATGTAGAGCTAATACACAAAGTGAACCTGAAGATAAAGAACGAAATAAGCGGTCACACAAGAAGAAACTATTGACGATTTCTGACACAGGGGATACAGTTTCTGAAGTAAGACCACGGGCTGGGTTTGCAGGTATTTTGCAAAACTCTGTCGACGAACTTCGCAGGATGAAGCTTGGCAACAGTATATTTCGGGAGTACGTAAATGATCTCGTTGGATGCTTTGGTTACAATATTGGATGCCTTGCCAATGCACACCAACTCATGGCGAATATCCTCGATCACCCGCGATGCTCAGTTGCGACAGTAGCAGTGGTCCGGGTAAGTTATATGCATCTCAAAGAGTGGATGGAACGATTTCTGGAGGAGTTGAACTTATTTCCGCCCACATCTGTTCTCTATCCTGCTCGATCTTTGTTGTATCACTTTAACTGCCAGATCGAAGCTGCTTCAGAAATGAGAGATGACCAACAGATCAACGACTTTGTGGAGGCACTTCAACGTATGGACAATCTGTTGTTGATCGCAGTTTGCACTGCATTCAGTGATTTTATTGGCTATGTAAGAAGTATGACCTCACAAACAGATCAAGAAGCAACCAACACATTAGTTGATATGCTTCAAGAAGGCTGTTTGAGTGAAGTCGATGTTATCGGAGCTCTGGAGGCGGCAGTCGAGGAGCGCAAATACCCACCAGCAATATTATCTGAAGCTGTATTTGCTCAAGCTGTTGTCGATTCTTGTCTCGATGTAGCCCTCGAAAGTGCTGTGATGAACACTGTGGCAGTCCATCTACCGCCGAACCCATTTATCGATATTTCGGCTAACTTGCAGGTTTTTGCCTTACGTCAACTTGTTTGGAATTCCGAGATGAAAGAAATGGAGCAACCAATCGTCAACAAAGTCTCCACCAGGCCTGATCTTTTTATAATAGAAGGAACAACGTTATGTAGTGTCAACGCAAGGCTCCTACGGTTAGTCGGAAGTGCTTCAATACCCAATCTTCAACAATGGCTCATAGATCACAATGTCTTGCATGAAGGCACCTACAAGCCAGCGAAGAGTTCTTATTCAGCAACGATTATGCAAACGATACTCATCTTTCATCCACTTCTCTTCGCTCAATCATTTTTACGTGGCACAGAAGATTTATCTGGTCTAAATGAGTTCAACGTTATCGAGCACTACGTACTTGAAGGTAAGGAGATTGATCAGGCCCAATACTTTTTCTTGGAAGCAATACGAACAGATATACGTCGGATAACTGTAGCAAACGGATCTGTTCAAAATTCTAGAGAGAATAAATACTGGCAGGTACAGGTAGAACTTCAGGCTTTAGATCCTATCGGTCGGGTACTGTCAGCCTTGGATCTCTCTCACATGACTACAGGCGACGGTATAAATGAGTTTATTGAAGAGACTTCGCATGCTCCAATACTTCTACAACTCGTTCTCCACATTGCCGAAGAAAGAAGTCGAGGGGGTAGTAACACCTTAACAGTACACAAAGTGACGAAGTTATATACTTTTCACTATCACTCCACAGATGACCCCGATGCAGCTGACTCCACAACATTTTTGCCGCCACAGCTATTATTTCGGATATCAGAGTACGGCGTTTTCTTTTCGAGAGAAAATGCGCTGCTATATTTCAAGGGTATTAACGTTCAAACCCCGGAAGTACCTCAAAACAGTTGGACCCCGTACGCTTCAGATGCGTATCGGATTGACGATAGGTTTTTGATATACGAAAATGAGGTCGTGCACGAACATACAAAGTTCCCCAGTCCAGGGCAGGGTAGTGAGAGTGAGCTCACCAATCGACTCCTTTTACACTCCGATATTTGTCAGTTGTACTCACTGGTACGTACATACCATAGTCTACAGAAACACTAGGGCAACTGCCTCTGATAACATCTTCTTGTTTGGTCAGGAACAAACAATTCAATGGCTTTTGGGTGCCTTGCAAGCCAAGGTCCATCAGGTCATGGCGTCAAAATCGCGCAAGGAGGCTAGTTCCACTACGCTACTCGCAGCCACCTTGTTTGATACGTTCTATCGGTCGATCCTCCAAATCATCACGCAAGTTGAAAAGTTAGTTATCCCCTTAAACGTTCAACTCCAGTTCATGGATAAAGTATCGGAAATCAGTTCTGCTTTGCGCAAGTACGTGAATTGTTGGAAGTCTATTCAGCATCAAAGTGAAGGAGAGCTGCGTTTTGAACGCGAGCAGCAGAACAAGGTGTTGCCGGAGATTGCGTCCCTTACTCCTCGCGAAGACCAGACAACCCTTATGGTTGATCTAGTCAAAAATCTTCGAACAGCGTGGGTGGTCGTGATTTTCTTTCGTTTCTCCTATCAGCGGGCTTTCTTCGCTAACTATGACAACAACAAAGAGGGGAGTAGAAATGCCGAGTTGAAAAGCAGCTCACAAAGTAAGAGTAGATAACCATTGATAGCCTAGTCATCAAGGTGAGATTCGTCGCTAGTGTCTGTTTTCAACTGAAGACCTGGACCTACGTCGCAGGCAGTGGTAGTTCCTGGATCGATCGGCTTGGGATCCTTGAACTGGCAAAGAATCTAATACATTGAAAACGTGGGCAGTCTTATTGTTAGAGCCCCCGGTATGAACAAACTTCAACAAAAACGCACCGGGAAAATAGCTTCACAAGCAGCATACAGCTCACGTGGCTCCTTCGAGTCGGTGAAGACCACCTTTCCGCTCACAAAAACGAGAACTTTCACCTGGGGCTGTTCCAAACGATAAATCAGAGCAGGGTACAGCTCTGGTTCATACTGCACCATCATCCGCACAAAAAGGTCGTCAGTATAGTACTTCCTAACAGCACGCACATATCATCCACTCCAGGTTCGTACTGTGCAGCAGTCACTGTGGGCAAAGGCGATCGCTTCCACAAGCACTCGGAAGCCTAAGTCGCACGTGCCCACGACATTCTGGATCTTAAAGTCGATGAGGTTGACTCCGGGGAAATCCATCTTCTGGATCACCTGCGTGAACCTGCGAGCCACGTTCTTGATGGCCTCTTCCGTGTCCGCCCCCGTGCAGACCAACTTGCCGTTGGCAAAGAGCATGGCTGTGGCCTTGGGGTTGTGCAGCTTCATCAGGATGCAGTTCTTCTTGGGTACTAGCTCCGCGCGTCGGTGGGACTTCAGCAGGAGGTTTGTGAGGTCGAAGCGCATGCCCAGATTGGCGGAGCACACGAAGTTCCTGTGCGTAAGGAAGCAAAGAGGTTAGTTGGGGGTCGTGACCACTTCAGAGAGCAGCTATTATCTCAGCTTGTAGAGCGAATTTTCAGGTAAATCTTGCGTGGGCAAGTAGCACAGATTAATTGCATTGTTGGGGGGCTGCCTTACTCGATATGGAGCTCTGGCACCGTCGTGGTGGCGGCAAGTTCCTCGTGCTTGGGCGTCATGGCCGCCATGGTCGAGGGGCTACACAAATGATACACAACTGACGACTGACTAGCCAAAGTACGAATGGCTGGAATGGCAACATTTGGGTCGGATACGTATTACTTCAAGTATATATCACTGCATCTGATTGCTGTACGTCCGCGAGAAATGCAGCTCTTGCACGGCACGAACGAGTTCTTCGTCGAATAAATTCTCGCTGCGTGGTAGTGGAGAGTGCTGATTACTGCGCACAGCGTTGCTGCGGGTACTGGATGCTAGTTGTTGGCGCTGCATCTCGAGGATTTCCAGTCGCTCCTTCAACTTGGTGCGCTCTGACTCGAGGAGTTCAGCTATCCGCTTCGCTTCTTGTAGTGATGCCGAGTCTTCTGGGCCCAATTCTCGGCTGTAGTTACTGTTGTCGAGATGCCCCAGAAGCCGTGTACGCATGGCAAGAGCGCGCTGGCGGTTGCGTGCAATTACCTTGTCGCGGACTTGCGCCTTTTTGGCTGCTGTACGTGCCTCCTCTTCTGCACGCCGTTTGGCAGTCAACTCCTGTTTCTTGTGTTGTAGAACCCGAAAGCGGCGCTGAATTCTGGAGGCTGCTCGTGAACGACGCAAGTGACCAAGAACAATATTGCGACTCTCCAGCAGCTTCGCGGTCTTGGCCGCTGTTTGCTTTAGCTGCACGATAAGCTTCATGTCTGCTTCAGCCTTTAGCCGAGCTGGAATATTTCGGCAGATAATTAGAACCAGGTGAATTTGAGTATTGAAGACGTTAGATTGAATCATACCTTTTTCAGCTAAATCCTTTTGCAGGGCCTCGCTTGAGCTCCAATTAATGTTGAAGCCTGTGGAAATCTCCGCGTCGTTGTCTTCCGCTATATTTCTCCCTGATGCCTTTCCTGTTCTGGTGTCAAGATCATTTGGACAGACGCAACGAAGCTTCACCTCTAATGTGCCGAGATCATGTTGCAGCGTGGTTAAGAATACAACTTCACGTGAAGAGGATAATGCCTCTACGTCTTTCTCGCTCAACTGCCACCCGCTCGCGCCGAGATACACAGTCTGAGGCCGGGATCGTGCCGATGCGCTACCACGAGAGCGGGGCTTTACTAGGAAAAGCTGGAAATCTAATCGAGGCAGGACTGGTGGCTGATTGCCACTGCCATTGTTACGTGCTTGAAAACTTCCTTCTAGTAGGACGGGGGCCTCGGGCAGACAAAACGTTGGGCAATCGCTTCCAGGGCCTTGTACACGTTCTTCCCAAACTACCGTAGCAGTGCGATAGCACTTCTGTTGCTGCAGAGCCACATCTGCTAGCGAGCACTGATTTCCGATATTTCCCTCCACGGAGCGCAGGGTTGCGTGCGCGACGTGCTTCATGCCGCCCACTCGCGTGAGCGACAAGAACCCGTCCTGGTGAAGAAACAGCGAGCTGGACAGCCACACACGGGCGCGCACCACTCGTACCTCGATCTCCATGCCCACCTTGCCTCACTTGATGAAAACTGCATCAATCCGGGACCTAAAATAGTTCTGTACACTCACTTCAACTTTGGTGCTCATCACCTTGGGCACCGGAATATCCACCGATCGCGGCTGAGCTCACCTTTGGATCGGACGCTCTCAGCCACACACGATCCTTAACCAGGAATCCTAGGGAAACAAGCAATTGGAAAGACAGCCAACGATTGCAGCAAACGTAAAACAAATTGGTTTATATATACAAGCCAACGAAGCCTCTCAACGCGGAGGCTCTGATAAGTCTCGGGTGTCAAATAATACTTCCAAGCACCAAACTTCACACGGAACTGCTCGTACCATCAGTTGGTTCTTCTTTCGCAGCTTTCTTCCACGCACGCGTTCCTACAGGGAACCTCACCCTCCACTGAATAAATCATCCAATACAACCCGCACATCCTCCGTCCCTGCCCAGCATGCTCAGCAAAAAGCTACGCTTATGGAACTACTCAAGAAGTCAACGTGCGCTCGCGGCCGTGCTTAATGCAGTACCCGTTCTTTTGCACCCACTTCTCGCAGCCCTCCGCCTTGCACTTAATGCCACCGCCATGACCGCGGCACAGGCCCTTGGACTGACTGCTCTTTGGGCAATCTGGGTGCTTGCAACGTGCACCTCCGCCGTGAGCCTTGCATAGACCTCGCGACTGCGCAGTCTTCTCGCAATCCTCGAACGAGCAAGGGGTTCCGCCACCGTGCGCAATGCACTTGCGGTTAGCCTGCGCGCTCTTGTTGCAGTTAGGGTGCGAGCAGCGCTTACCGCCTCCGTGAGTGCGGCACAGACCACGCGAACGAGCAATGTTGCTGCAGTTGGCATATCTGCACACACGTCCACTGCGCGCGTTCGCATTGTTCAATGCTGCTTGAGCAGCGGCATTTGCCGCAGCCGTCATGGCATCACTGCTTCCTTCGCTCCGACCCACACTCGAGCTGAGTAGGCGCATGCCGCTGTCTTCGTCCTCTGAAGAGATCGACATGCGATCGGAACCATCGAACGACATACGGGAACGTCTTCTATCCTGTAGGAAGGACACTCCTGGAAGTGACTGCGAGTACAACATTGGTGATGTCGAAGCTGCCGAGGAAAGCGACGAATTCGATAGGGAACGAAGCGGGGCCTTGGGGTGGTGCTGGTGTAGCAGCTTAGGCTGGTGGTGCGGCGACGGTGAAGGGGACGGCGACTGGGAGGACGACGATAAGGTTGAGACGTCCGAGAACGAGCGCAGCGAGAGCGGCGGGGGACGTGACGCGATGCCCAACGGCTTCAAGTGCGTTCCCGGCGAGTTGCGGATCGCGTTTAGAGACGGCAGCCGCGGACTCATCTCCACCTTGGCAGTCAGGAACGGGTTGTGGGTCTTGCCCATGGGTGCGGCGGGGGCCGACAGTGCCATGCTGGCGAACGGCGACACGGGCGGGGCCAGAGGCGGCGTCGAGTGCAGGTTGGACGACGAGCTGGAGCCACCGTACGTGAAGGCGTGCGACGTGGAGGGCACACGCAGGCGGCCAACGTCGGGGCGCGGCAGCGGCGAGATGAAGCACATCTCCTCCTTCTGCACTTGAAGCTGTTGCTCGAGCTGGCGCTGCTCCTCCAGCTCAGCGGCCGTGAGTCCGTCGTCGGACGCCGGGGGCTGGTAGAAGGCCTGGGACGCGCCAAGCTGGCGCTTGAGCGGGTCCGTGAGCTCGCGCACGCGGTTGTTGGAGTCCACGAGCTTGAAGGACGGCACGGAGGCGGGCGCCGAGCCGTGGAGAAGCTGGTCTCGGGGCTGCATCCAGTCCATTCTCGGGGGGGGGGGGGAAATCACGCGACGACTTACTGAATGAGTGCGGGAAAGGCCGGAGCGGAGACCTGTGGGCTGCGACGCGGAAAGCAGAGTGAGCGCGACGGGCGCCGCCAACAGCAGGAGACTAGGTGTGGCGCACACCACAGATGCCAGCACCGGCAGCGCGGGTAGGGCGACGGGGTGAGGAGATCGCCCATACAAACGCCCAGTCACCGCAGAAAGAAGCACAGCGATGGGACCGTGATGGGCAACATGTGACAGCCAGGCCCACTTCAGCATCACCTCACAGTTGGGGAGCATGAAGGGACCTTCCCGTGGTCCCATGGCGGCGGCTATTGAAGCTAGCGGCATGGGCAGTGGTTAAGCAGTTTTCTTTTAGTTTGTACCATCTCCACATCATGCAAGCGCACAGCTGACTTCACAGTCCTCGTTCGTCGGCGGTGGTGGATGTTTCAGCTGTTTCCTCGCGCTTGCTAGAGCGATGTGTGCGTGCGACAACGACGCTGCAATTTGTACATGTTCCATCTTCGTTGGGATTCAATGCCCTATAGAAAACAAGCAGCGTACACGTACACTCATGTTTTGTCGCTCAACTGGTAGCAAGATACCAACTGCCCTCTAGACCAGCTCGGTCGTAAAGTTCTCTCCAAGTGTAAAATCTGGCAGAAAAGCGTTTCGCTGCATGCGATAGGAAGAGATAACTAGTATTAGTATATCGTAGGTGTATCGGTGAGTTAAATTTAACACCTTTTTCGGAAAAAGCTGCACATTTTGCACTATAGCGCGTGATTGGCTGCGTCTAAGGCGCCCAAATCGCGGCCACGCGTTCTACAAATGGGTGGTTTTCTACTGGTCCAAGTTGCATGCCATTTGGACTATTGGTTCCCGAGATACAAGGACAAACGATGAACGTCCACTCTAGTAGCTTGCCAGTATGCTGAATGCGGCAACGGACACGGCGACATCACGACGCTGAAAGATGATCTGCTCTCGAACAACGATGCGTGTAACCCTGGTGAAATTGCTACCGTCGACATCGTGGCTGCGACGCAGAACCTGGTGAGGCCGCGCCTTCACGGGTTCAGCTCAACAAAATTGGTGGTTGCAGCGATATGAAGGATATCGTGGTGAGATGCTTTCGATGCAGATTTAAGGCGAGGGGATCTGGGTCTGCAGACAACGCTCCGCCGCCAGCAGTAATGTGCGAATACTGCGACATTTCTCTTTGTATCAATGCTAAGTGTAGTTGCTTCCGTGACTTTCATCGAAAAGAGGTATGATGGTGAGAAAATATACTTAAACATTGTATTGGAGAAACCGTGTTATTTTTCATACTAAGTACATTTCTTGGTGGACGACGAAGGGAAGCAGTTTTATTGTGAGAACCCCTATCCAATAGTGATGGTTGGCTCCATCGTAATCTATGACGCAGCGCCTCAGTGTTCATGTATGTACTTGTTTCAGCGTCGGCAACTGTGTCTGTATGGCTCAGCAACAGAGCAAAATATCCATGAGGTTGTTCTAAGTGCGACAGTCGATAACATTGTCGATAACATTGAGTGGCACACAAACCTATAAATAGCGGTATTAATAAAAAAAATTCCGACAGCTACGGACACTGCGATTCAATTGATACGAGTCTCAGTGAAGACGTGGCCTCCGCTTCAGCGACACGTTGACAGCTTATTGCTTGACCGTTCTTCGTACTCCGACAACAGATTGGCTGCGTCCAACCATGTATTGCATTAGTATTATCTATCTACGGTATCGGCAACGAACAAGTGCAAGCGAGAGTGGACAACGCTCGCAATCGCCTACAGTACTGAGGAGAGGAGAGCGGAGAACACTGATTTAAATTAAGCTGGGTGTTAAAAGATACTTTCGCAGAAAAGGTTCCATACCGCCTCGTCGCTGCTTCTTCGGCCTCGTCTCTGTTTCCAATTTCTTGCCGTAGCCTTCTTCTTGAGGTGCCTGTCGGCGCGAAACAGCGCGAAGGCCCTAGCGCAGTGGACCTTGATGAGACCCGATGTCGGTGGCGGCCAACTGAGGCACGTGTTGTGGCCACAATCGCGTAGCCTTACCCCATTCCGGTACGAGACGCCAAGCAGAGACAGGAACGTCGGGTCAAAGTTTTGCAGCAAATCTGTGGCGGTTCAGATGTGAGAAAGGGCGGATGAGGATGGGCGCCGCCACGTCCCACTATGCAAACACCGGCTTCGATCGTAAGGCGCTGCGGGGCGAAGCAATTAGACAGGGATATGATAGAGTGCAGAGAATTGATAAATGTTCGTGCTTGTGCAAGTGTTCATACGGAAAAGCAAATGCTGATCATTTAGTCTCCAGTCGAGATGACGGGGTATAAGAGCGACGAGGTGGGTTGCCACTTCCCTCTAAAATAAATGCAGAAAAAATGCGTAGTCGATTATTGCAATGGCATGAGCAACGATGCATCCCAAGTTGGCCCAACCCGGGGGACCAACAATCAAGTTCAGCTCCAGATGGCTGGCTCCTCGAACTCAGTTCCAGGCTGGAACGGCCCGCCTGCAGGATTCCTGCCAGGAAGGCAAACTGGGCAGGAAAGATAGCTGGGGCGACGTACCTGCGGCATCCCTCGGGGGAGCGAGAGCATCACGCGAAGCTTGCAAAAACATGCTCGGTTGCGCGGCCTGCAGTACATGTGCAGGCCGAGGAAATCTCATTTGCACGCGTTCGAGCCGCGGCGGGGTCCCCGCCGGGGAGGCCTGTTGGTGAAGATCTCCCATGCCGCCGGCATTGCCAGCGCTTCCGGGCATCTGATCGGGATGGAACGGGGAGCGCCCCAGCTGAAGCTTGTCAGCTGAAGAAGCATCGGCGGGATGGGGCGGCGTCCAATCAAACCTCGCCCTGTACACCAGCGCCAGTAGTTGTGGCCGTTCTGGCAAAACGTTCACCGTCGCGGCAACGCTGCAGCAGGGCTGCAACACAAGACTCGTCATGCGGGCACATCATGCCTCGAATTGCTCCGGTCAAGTCTGCCTGCGAGCAAGCAAACCTCCAAACGAGGGTTCCGAAAAAAACGGCTGAAAAATCCACCCATTCGTCCACACGCGTGAGTAAGCGGTGTCTTCAACAAAACGTAGCTTCAACAAAGCATCCCCGATCGCTTTCAGCAGGTTATTCATTATCCTATTCTCTATCACGACCATTTCCACCAGCTCAGCGACTGCACCCAAACTGAAATAGCAGGGTCTCTAATTCTCTTAGGATGTGCAGCACCGGGCCATCGACGTCACTTCGGGCTCGCTTCAACGTCGGCCTCGAGCCGCTGCAGAACGGCGTCCACGGCCTCCTCCTCGAGCGCGCTGTCGCGGCACTCGACGGTCACGGAGGACGCTCCGCAGTAGGCGAGCAGCTTGACCAGACGCTCGCGCTCCCGGCGCCGCTGCTCGCTGCCCACGAGCTCCGTCAGGGCCTGAAGCGCGCGCTGCCGCTCGTCGTCGCTGGTGGCCGCCGCGAGCTGCTCGACGGTGGCCTGCTGCTCGGTCTGCGCAGCCATCAGCGCCGCTTCTAGCTCGGAAACTCGCTCGGAGAGCTGCGCGGCGGCTCGCTGGCTGCGAGAACGCTCGGCCGCCAGCTCGTCGCGGAGTCGCTGGCCCGTGAGCTGCCGCAGCTGTTGCGTCTTGCAGAGCTCTCCGCGCAGGTCCTCCAGCTGTCGCTCGTAGCCCCCCTTCATGGCCGCCATCTCTCTAGCGAGAGCGAGCGCGAAAGTCTCGTGCTCTTCCGCTGGATAAAACTGTACTGTTAGCGTAGTGTGCAGAAGAGAAGACAGAGCGGGATGCCGACGCACCTTTTACTTGACGTGCTCGCGTCTCGAAGCTTTCGCTGGGGCAAGACAGTCGACGAAGGAGACGACTTGCCTTCAGCTGTTCGGCGACAGGCACGGTGTCTCGACCCGCAGCAACGGCGTCGGAAAATGGATTGGGGCCGTGGAACCCCGCTGGCCGATCGGCATTGAGAGGAACCGATGCGAAACCGAGATACTCGAGGTGTAGGGCATCCAGCTGGTTCCGCATATCTGCCAGCTTCCAGTCAACTTGTTCGAGTTCTTGACGAAGATCTTCCCACTTTTGTTGCGCTTTACGACATAAGTCAACGTCACTTGGATGTGCCGCGATTTCACAGCTGCGGTCTTGGTTGCTACTTAAGGGAAGAACGGTGTCGAATAGCACAGTCATCACCTGGAGTCGTTGAACTAAAAGAACTATAACCTGCTGGAGAAGCTCATGGTCGCCTTTCTGTTTGGACTCGACTGCTTCTCGTTGTTGGCCCAACTCGGCTCGCTCCTTCTCGATCTGCAGTCGCTCTGCTGTTGCATGTGCTTGCTGTTTCTTAAGCCCTCTACACAGACAGACACAAGTTCAGTAAAACTTAACAGCGATCAGCAACGCTAGTGCAAAATCATGGGCTTTTCATACCTTTGTTCCTCGGCAACACGCCGCTCCCTAGCACTGAGTTGAGCGAGCTTACCCTCGATTTCACTGGTTCGAATGCTGCTACTGCGAGAAAGTTGTTCCTCTAGCACGGTTATCTTTTGTTTTGCCTTGTGTAGCTCGGTGCGCAGCTCTGACAAACTTGTTTGGTGTTTAACAGATTTGCCTCTCGGCGAAGCTAAAGCGTGTGCGAGTGCTCGATCCAAGTTTTCGCGTATCTCCGTCAGGTTTTTTAACTCTTCTTTTACCACAGTGAGTTCCTCCTGCAGTGATTTCTTACGTATTGAAGCTTCTTCAGTGTTTTGCTCGCATGTTTGCTGAAGTTGCTCGTACTGGTGTCGGAGGGCAGCAAGCTCCCGCTCTAAGCTATCCTTGCCTGATGCCAACGTTGTGACTCGATCTGTGTATTCCTTCAGTTTGTCCTCGAACGCCTTTTGTTCCTGCTCGCGCTGATGTTTTCGCTCCAATAAACACAGGTTGGCCGTTGCAAGCTCTGCAGCCACAGCTTGAGCTTGCTCAATAGCGTGGGCCGCTTTTTCTTGTTCCATGGAAACTGCCTTGCGTTGCTGCTCGCGGAATAATGCAGTGTTTTGCCGCTCAACGACCAGAGCATGCTCTAGCGCTGAGACTCGCTGATGCCATGAGCTTTCTTCTCGCTGTTGGCGGTTTTGAAGCTCTTCATCATCGACAGGAACCGACCGGCTTAGTTTTGCTTCCAGTAACTGCATTTGTTGGGCTTGTTCATCCAACCGAACCTGTAGCCGCTCTATCTCCTTTGATGTTGCCGCAATTTTAGCTTCACTCTGAAGCAACAATGCAGTCTTGCTTTCTGCAGTAGTAGTCGCTGCGGCTAGTTTCACTGTAAGTCTATCAACATCTTCATTCCGAACTTTCAAGTCGTGGTGGAGGGAACGCATAGTGCCTTGGGACTGCTTGGCGTCTGTATGAGCTTCCTTCAGTTCAAGTCGAAGTATTTCCAACGAATGTTCTGCTTGCTTCAGCTGCTTAGCTACGATCTGAAGTTGTGCTTTCGCCGTTTGTGCTTGTGTTTCAGCTGCGTCAATCGCTTGAGATCGCCAGTGTTCAACCTCATTTTCTTTCAGACGAATCAGCCGCTCTAATTCCTGCTTGTCACGCCTAAGCTGGGTCTTTTCCTGATTAGCAATATCCTCCAATGAGCGATATCGCTCAGCCATCGATGCGTGAGAATTTTGCAGATGTAGTGAGCGCTTTGCCATGATTTCAATCTGTAATGAACACCCACGTCAAAGATCCCTGCCATGTAGCGTGCCAAATAATTTCATTCACGATACCTGTTCCTGAAACGATTTTTCAGCAGCTAGCATCGATGTTTGGTGTAGTTGTTCCGCTTCTTTGAGTCGCTCAACAGTATTGCTTAACTCACAGCACATGTTGTTGAGCTACCAACAGAGAATAGTCAACACAAGCTTAAGATTCTCTAAATCATCGGAAAAAGTACCTGTTGCTGAAGGTCGTCCCGCTGTTGCTCCAAATTCTGAATTGATAGAATAGATTCTACCCGATCTTTTTCCAGCGCTGTCAGTCGAGTTGTTTGATCGGTAGTCACCGTTGATCTGTGGTGTTCGTTGCTATAAGGACTTCCATTCTCCACTGATTCTGAGGTATTACCACGATTTCCATCTTCGTCGGCAGCTGGAACTATCGTTGTTCTCTCGAAACGGGGCCGCCTTCGCGCGAGAACATCTTTAAAAAATCCTATTTGCTCTGTTAACTGACTGAGCTCTTCATCCTTATCAGCGATCACTTTCTCAAGCATTTGTCGTTCTCCCGACAATGCTAGCATGGTGCGTTTCAAGACCTAAACGAGCATTATGTGCACTTCAGAAAATCAGTAGATATATATTTGAACGTGAGGCAGCAAAGGGCTTACCTCCGTCTGCTGTAGTACGCTCAGTAAACCGCCAGCATAGATTGATGCGGGGCTTGTGCCGCAACCGTTTGCAAATGCCAATGATGGCGCATCACCTGGTTTTTCGCTGACTGATGGGCGTACTAACGTCATCCTTTCCGCATCTTTTTGATCTGGATCAGACCCATTGGTTTTCAAGTCTTCGTGGTTGATACAAAACTCCATCAAGGTGAGTAGTGTATCAACCAAGAGATTCTCTAGGCCAATCTTTGCCGTAGTAAGCTACATCACTTAAAAATGTTAGTCAAGGGGGTAACCAAGACAAAGGCTAGGATGTTTTTACCTGTGCTGGATCAGAGGAGTAATTGTATCTCTGAACTTGTGTCTGGAGACTGGTAGTGGGCGAAGATGTTGTTAGATTTAACTTCGGAATCACGTTGCGCTGTGAACTCCACCCAAGATAGGCTTTGGTATCGCGATGGATCAGCAGGTTTTTAACGTGGTTCGGTGCCTGTGATACTGATGCTGCTGCAGTAATCCTGCTGTCAACTGTATTCGTTTCGCGTGCCGCGTTCTC
The DNA here is from genome assembly GCA_030267785.1 of Phytophthora fragariaefolia. Lineage (NCBI taxonomy): Eukaryota > Oomycota > Peronosporomycetes > Peronosporales > Peronosporaceae > Phytophthora > Phytophthora fragariaefolia. The sequence continues at coordinate 19,484 of BSXT01001081.1, read as the reverse complement.
AAGCTGCCGATGCACGCGATGTAAGTGTAAAATATCGGCTTTCAGTTGCTGCAAATATCGCTCATCTAGAGAGGGCAAAGTCTCGGCTCCACTCTCTCCATCATCTTCGCTGTCAAATTCAGGCCCCCTTTTGGATGTCTCCGTATCTGCTTGAAAATAACACCGCCCAAACATACCGCATTAGAAAGAGTTAGTATTGAACAGAGTTATTGAACAAAGTGAACAGTTGTCGCTGACCTTGGTTGAGGCAGGATAATCTCTTCACGAACACTTGAGATGCCGGAAGTACTCGACCACCATCACGAGCGGTTCGTGGTCTCTGTTTCGCCTCTTGGGGAACCGCCTCAGGACGACGTACACCGGTACTACTCTGTGGCCTGCATTGATAAAGTCAAAGAAGATTAAACCAGAGCATCGTTTGTCTGGACGCAGCTTAAGTGCAATGAACTACCGGCTGAGAAAGCGGCTACTAGCTGGTCGCTGATGTAGGAGTGGTGGTGGCTGTTGAGTATGCTGCTGTTGGCTGGAGCCAGCGCGATCGGGTAGAATGATAAGTGACTCGTCGTCCTCGCTGCGGCTACGCATTGTGCCGTGGGGCTTGAACCCTGAGGAAAACGATTGAGGTCTGGCTCAGCACAAGAGTTGTTAGATTGCGTTCACGTCATCTGCAAGCGAAAAGCTCGAAGCATACTTTGCTCGTTCATTCAAAAACGCGACAGATGGCGTTGAAGTACTTCGAGGGGCAGGCCGTCCGTAGAGATCCATCGCGGGAATGCTAATGTGCGCAGCGCGATTCCTGTTAATATGGTCAACATTCAAGTCGACTTTAAAAACCATTATAACCATTCTTAGCGTAACGCTTTTGAATTTTTTTCTGACCAATAAATACTTTTTCTGGTGTTGAAATGTTGTGGATAACACCTTCGACCAACTCCTTCCGCTTTGAGCTCGTCATTAGGCTACAAGGAATTTGTAGTGTATTCGGTTTGCTTGACGGCTTGTCATCCCTGCGCTGGTGTGCAAGACGAAAGCGGTTGAGTGCAGTTGTATTTGCTTTGGGTGTGATTCACACCATGCGATACACTGGCTAATTCAACTTATAAACTCCCCAGGAATAATTTGTCAGCAGCATTACCTAAGCATGGATATGCTATATAATACTACTAGTAGTATTAGCCTTTGTAGACCTTCAGCAGTTCTAGAGAGTGAAGATATCGTACAATACCTTGTAGGCTGATGATATAAAATGCATGTTGAGAAGCAAATACGAAACTTCCACTATCTTAGCGCGTTTACGCCATTGTGCCACGCAGAATCACCTGCTCAGCATCAGGCGCGCGCGCAATAGTCGTACCCAAACGGTAAACCTTCTCGCCGGTCGCCTCGACCTGGCGCGTCACCTCGGCCACGTTGGCCTCCGGCAGCAGCAGAACCATACCGATACCGCAGTTGAAGGTGCGGGCGAGCTCGGTGTTGGAGAGGTTGCCCATCTGCTGCAACCACTTGAACACAGGAGGCAGGGGCCAGCTAGCGCAGTCGATGTCGACAGCAAGGTCCTTGGTTAGCACACGCGGAATGTTCTCCAGGAGACCACCACCGGTAATGTGAGCCAGAGCATTGATAAGACGCGCCTTTACCGTGGGCATCAGCTGCTTCACGTAAATCTTAGTGGGGGTAAGGAGGCTCTCACCCAGGGTCTTGCCAGACTCGAACGGGCATGGGTCACTGTAAGCAAGACCCGACACCTCCACAAGCTTACGCACAAGCGAGAAACCGTTCGAGTGCACGCCAGACGAAGACAGACCGAGCACAGCGAAGCCAGCCTGCACAGGCAGCGGCAGGATGGCGTCCTTGCGCACAGCACCCACACAGAAGCCAGCCATGTCGTAGTCACCATCGTGGTACATCGAAGGCATCTCAGCAGTCTCGCCACCGATAAGACCGCAGTCCGACTGACGGCAACCTTCAGCAATTCCCTTCACCACATCAGCAGCCTCATCTACTTCGAGCTTACCGCAAGCATAGTAATCCAGGAAGAACAGAGGTTCAGCGCCCTGCACGATCAAATCGTTGACGCACATAGCAACAAGGTCAATGCCCACGGTGTCGTGCTTCTTGGCGAGCTGCGCCACACGCAGCTTGGTACCCACACCATCCGTGCAAGCCACCAGCACCGTGTCTTCCTCGTAGCCCGCAGCCTGCAGGTCGAAGATGCCGCCAAATCCACCAAGGTCAGCATCGCATCCAACACGCACGGTCGACTTGCAAAGAGGCTTGATCCTGTTGACCAGCTCGTTACCAGCGTCAATGCTAACACCAGCATCTGCGTACGTGATCTCCTTCTTCGCTGCCTTGCTCTTGAGCAGGAGCCCAGTCTGTGCAAGCTTAATGGCGTGCAAGAAGGCAGCTCCCTCAAGAGACTGAACGCGCGACTTCAGCGTTTCGGGCGTGTCAGTCTCCAGCACGGGGCACTTCATCTGCACAGCGATCGGGCCGGCGTCCACCTGCTCAGTCACAAAGTGCACAGTGCAGCCGCTCTCGGGCTTCTTCGCATCCACCACAGCGCGGTGGACGGCAAGGTCCATACCACCAGCGAAATCCGGAAGCAATGATGGGTGGACGTTAAGGACCTTGTTTTCCCACTCCTTGCAGAACTCGCCCGACAGAATGCGCATATAGCCGATAAGCAGCACTACGTCAACATTCTTCTTGTTCAAAACCTCTGACACCTGGGCATCAAACTCAGCACGAGAAAGACCCTTAGCCGAAAGAGCCACGGCCTCAATGTTGTGCGTCTTAGCGCGCTCCAGAATGCCAGCAGACGCCTTGTCGCTCACCACGATATCGATGCTGGCGTTCAGGTCGCCAGCCTCAATGGCGTCAATGATAGGCTGCATGCTGCTGCCACGGGTAGAGCCCAGCACCGCTAGCCTCAGCTTGTTAGCACCGTGCAACAAACCCTTGAGACCAATGTCCGAGCGGTATTGAGCACCCTCAAAGTGAATCTTAGAAACACCCTCGTAAGCCTGGTCAAGAGCACCCTGGAGCGAGGGGCCAACAGCAGTAACAGCAAGCACACGGCCACCCGATGTAGCAATGCTGCCATCCGCAGCGTTCGTTGTTCCAGCATGGAAAACATCCACATCCTTCATCGACTGAGCGTCACCCAGGCCAGTGATGACCTTCCCCTTGGGATAGCTGTTCGGGTATCCCTGCGACGCCATCACAATAGTGGCTGCAGCACCGCTCTTCCACGATACCAGCGAGCTCTCCAAGCGGTGCTCAACACAAGCACGCATGATCTCAAATAGGTCACTGTGCAGCAGAGGCAGCACCACCTGCGTCTCCGGGTCACCAAAACGGCAGTTGAACTCGACGATCTTGGGTCCTGTCGGGGTAAGCATGAAGCCCGGATAAAGAACACCCACGTACGGCATGCCCTCCTTCTTCATAGCAGCAATCACACGCTCAACAATGTCGACGCACTCACGCTCGAGCTCGCTAGTGAGGCACGGAGCAGGTCCGTAAGCACCCATACCGCCCGTGTTCGGACCCTGGTCGCCGTCGAAGATACGCTTGTGGTCCTGCACACCAGGCATGCACACGACGCGCTCGCCATCGCAGAACGCAAGAAGCGACACCTCCTCGCCCGTCATGAACTCCTCCAGCACGACCTCATCACCAGCCGAGCCAAAGGCCTTCTCCAGCATGACCTCGCGCAGAGCCTCGTGAGCCTCAGCCTTGTTGGTTGGGATCAGGACGCCCTTTCCAGCGGCGATGCCAGAGGCCTTGACAACGATGTTGTGGTCGATCGAGTCAAGGTACTCCTTGGCCTTCTCGTACTCGGTGAAGTTCTGGTAGGCTGCCGTGGGGATGTTGTTGCGGCGCATAAAGTCCTTCGAGAACGCCTTGGACGCCTCCAGCTGGGCCGCCAGCTTGCTCGGTCCGAACGTCGGGATGCCCGCGGCGTTCATCTTGTCCGCGAGGCCGTCAATGAGCGGGGCCTCCGGTCCCACCACGCAGAAGGACACGCCCTTGCTCTTGGCAAAGGCGATGAGCTCGTCGTGCTGGCCGACGCCGATGTTGACGTTGGAGATGCCGGCGGTGGCGTCCTCCGTGCCGGCGTTGCCGGGCGCGACGTAGATGTGGCCGGTGGAGGTGGACTGGGCCAGCTTCCAGGCGATGGCGTGCTCGCGGCCGCCGTTGCCGACCAGCAGCACGTCGTGCACGACCTCGTCGTCGCCGCCGAGGCTGGCGGCGATGGCCTTGTCGAGCTCCGCGAAGAGCGCAAAGGCCTTCTCGGCCAGCGCGCGGCGCTCGCGCAGCGAGAAGGCGAGCGATCCGTCGCGCGAGAGCTTGCTCTGCACCGTGGGCAGGTCCTGCTCGTCCACGACGACGCTGATCTGCTTGTGGTTCCACGCGGCCGTGCGCACGAACGCGTAGGCGCCCGAGACCCAGTGGGCCACGCGCGCGTGCGCGGCGGCGCCCACGTCCGTGGCGCTGGGCGGCAGCGCCAGCACGGCCTCCACGCGGTCCGCGAGCATGAGCTGCACGTCGGCGGGCGTGGCCACGGCCACGTGCGGTACCTTGGCGGCGGCCAGCGCGGCGGCCACGGCCGGCGAGCACAGCGAGGCCACGCGCAGGCCGCCGGCCTGCAGAGCCGCCGCGGCCTGCACCAGCGCAGCCGGCGCGCGGTCGCCGCAGAGCACCACGAGCGGCGTCGACGGAGCCATTGGACAGGAGTGTTGGTCGCTTCGGGACGGGTGCGATTCGGGTATGAACTACTGGAGCAGCGCCCCGCAGCGGACCCAACACGCCGAAAAGAGTGGATCAGTGGCGATAGCCCCGCCCATTGGTCGAAAACGGGGCCCCGCGCCCCTCGGATTGGCTGGACACACACAACAGCTGGCGCGAAAGCTGTGTCAGACTGGTGTGGAGCGAGAGCGCCACCCGATGGGGAGCACCGAGCGGCGCGCGGCTGCGGGGGGTGGCGGTCGCGAGCGTCGGTCGTGCTGCTGGCTGGCGCACGTGCAGTGCACCGCGGCCATCGTTGCGCTTGCTGCGAGAGCGATATGGGCGATGTGGATGCGCTCGACGCTGGCGGTTCAAGCGCGGGGCAGACACGGGAAATGAGGTCAACCTGTGGCCCAACGGAATGTGGTGTGTCGTACATAGTTTAGTGTGCACCACAGGCAAGTTGAAGTGATGCCGCTGGCTGGTAACGACGTGGTTCGAGTCTTCGGTCAGTTGAACCTGTAGTGGACACCAAAATTTGAAGTCGCACGTAAGATAAAGCGCTTCATGTGTTTGATATGATCTTTCGGAGCGGACGAGCGGATAAAAGTACAGCACCCATCGTCAGCGTAAATGGAAGTAAAAGACTTTAGCTCGCGGGGCTGCTGGCGAACAAAGCAGAGTGTACTAGCGATAAATCGATCGTATGCTATGTACACCCCAAGATGTGCCCATCTTGCGGCATCATACGGAGCAAAAATTACGTGCTCCAGTGCTAGTCCTGTGATGTGGCCATGGTGCAGGTATACCAAGGGAGCCAAGAACCTCGAGCGTACCGCCACAACTCCTAGCGCGAGCAGCTCGGCCTGCAACATCGAGAAGCTGCTCTACAAGACGCACGAAACCAAGTGATGCTGCCTTTATCTCAGATGATCTGCCTTGCACTTGAGCCTGCAGCTACACGAGTTGCAGCTACTAGAGCTCCTTGGGTGTGCAAGAGATGTAAAAGCAAAACGGCAGAGAAAAGATCGTGCAAAATATTTAAGGAAAACATGAAGTAACCAGCGACGGTGTTTTTTTTTAACCTTCAGCAGTTAACATCGCCCACTTTCTGCGTTTGCTGCGCAAGTGAATAAACCGTAAGTGCCTTTAAACACTTTACCCTATCGAGGCAATTCCTTACCCGTTGGTGGTCATGGATAGCTTCAAGAGGTAGCCCTGCAAATTCCCAACTGAAGATCGAGCCGTAGTTGTAGTTGTAGGCCAGGAAAGCTGATGCAGCACCAATGATGCTCCCAGCTAAAATGTCGGTGTAATGGTGCCAGTTGTCAATCGACCGAGTAACACAAACCCAGACAGCCAAAAGCAGTGGCAGGCAACACAAAGCAATCGTCAGGGTCTTTTTACTACGTTGTATTCTTGAGCTGCCATGAGTTGAGCTGTTCAAACGCGATCGACCCAGCAGATAGAGCTGCCGTACAAGCAAACAAGTTGTTAACGTGTTTACAGCAAAAAAACTCATTTTCGAGCAAAATCGTCAGCAGCTACGTACAGTCAGAACAAGCATGGTCGCCCACACAAACGATGCATGGCCTGAAGGGAAGCTTCGACGTCCTTCCTTCTCGCCAGCCTTATCTGTACACAAGTTGGTCACTCCGTCCCAAACCACGCCGAAATCCCATTTGCACATGTCGTAGAAACAAGGTCTAAAGCGCCCTATAATATTTTTCGTGAACTGCGTCATGAAAGTTGCCAGGGCCATCGATTGAAAGAGGCTAAGCAGGAAGTCGCGAGTGTCGTGGGCAATGACTCGGACCTTGCAAAATACCGGTAGTACGAAATTCACAATGAGGTTGACACCAACAGGTACTGTTATCCCTAGTGTTAGTAAAAGCCACATAGGCACTTCCAACATTGACGGTTAATTCTCTCTAATGTCCTGCAAAGATCTTCTATTCACAGCGTACCTTCTTCTGCCAGCTTTTGATTATCTATCGACGGATCCAGTGCCCACACCACAGTTGTCGAGTCTAAGCGAACTCGGACTCGAGGAATTGTTCGTTCATGTACATCGATTGATGCGCACACGAATGCCAACAAGTAGATGACGACGACACAGCAAAAATCCAGGACGCGGTAGTCTTTCATAATCGGGTCTCAGTGAGATTGTCGACCTCGTCACTGATCTTCGCTTGGTGAACACTGCCGTCTGGCAGGCCAGATTCGTTCATGATCCAGAATAGCAATGCGATCGTGGCAAGGTCATTGTGGAATGATCTCATCGGATTGTCTGCAGCATTCATGTTCGACACAGTTCACATCTAAATATCTTAAAAATAAACTCATTTTTGCAGCGACCATACTTCTCAAATTGAGCGTTTAAGGGACAAGTTTGGGTCATTGTAAACGTTGACGGATACGAGCGCCAAACCGTAAATTGTGACAGCTTCTGACACGCAGTTACTTCGAAGTATCTTGAAGTATCTTGAAGTATGAACTGAATGGTGTACAGACACAAGCGTGTTATTTTCCGAGCAGAGGGGTATACCAAGAACTTTGAGGTGGTACATTATCGGCTGCATCTAGAGTGACTCATCTTCCTTTAGGTACTCTTGTGCCGGAAGCGAAAACGGGGAAGATGGTAGCATAGGCTCGTATGTTGTCATTATAACGTTGACTCTGCCCCCTTAGGTAAATCGAAATAAGACCTTCAGATCAATTCTACCAATCATGGGTACATTTTCTTGCTGAAGCAACAAATGCTAACTTGGAGCATGCATGATCTCAGCATTGAGGATTATTGCGGAGTATTCTGCATACTGTTTCTAGTTGGACAAATATTGCTGGAAGAAATCATACATACACACATGCCTGGCACCAGACTTATTTTTGTGGAACGCATCTCATCATACCCAACCCCTCTTCGCCTATAATGCCTTTCGCAGAAGCTGTATGCATGATCCATCGTGAACTTTACATTATGCCGATATCCAAAAGGATTGGTCTTGTCGTCTTCGCTATCCTAGTCTTTTGTCAGTCGACGGTACCGGAAATCGGCAATGATAATGAATGGTTCCCTTGCAACAAGAAGTTGCCTTTTAGCCTTACTATTTCCAGTGGTGAAGAGGAGCGATTAGAGTCCAAATTGTGTAGTCGGTGGACTTATCGGGATGTGCCTTGGGTTTGTAAGTTGCAAACAAACGATTCAGCAGCCATAAATTCGCTCAAACATCGCAAAAATATGCCGGTCCACTTGGTCCCAAAGTGTATTTGCTACGTGCTTCGCACCGTTTTCATGTTATGCATAGATGAATTCAAGTACAGTAAGCGCATTCAAATTCACAACTTCTAGTGAAAAAATGTCAGCTAGCTTCAGCAACACGTTTGATTTATCTCACTCGTCGATACGCACTATTTGCTCTCGGCGTTACTGTCCTCACCAGCACACAGAAATTCAAACTCGGCCATGATGGGCACGTGGTCGCTACCAAAGACAGAGTTAGGAATTCCGTTGTAGTTGCCGTGGAGACCCGATGGAAGTCGACCAGAACGATTCAAACTGTCAGACATTGCCAAACGATTAAACCAGTTTCCAGGTCCGTCTTCTGAACGTAGCTCACTCTCTGATGGAATCTCCAGAACTCGCGAGGGGACCAAACTACTCTTTGAGTACCAGATGTAGTCGATCGTCCAGCACCGCCTGTAGTTCACGGTGGTGTGGGGCGGCTCGGCTTTCTTTCCTTCTTCTACTTTGAGGGACTCCAGCGTGTCCGCAGAGTGTTCCAATGCACTTGCCAAAGCGTTTGGCTTGTAGAACGCGTAAGCGCTACGGAAAGCTTCTCGTACGCCCTCCAAATTGGGTTTTTGCATAAACGAGTTCTCCATGTACTCATAAATCGGCGATTCTGGTGAGTTGTTGAAATCACCGCACAGTACAATAGGTACACTGTTCTGACCAGTAATGGTGCCAGCCAGTTCACGCTCGTACTTGTCCGTCACATCGCTGCTCATGCGGATCACTTCTTCCTCTAGCTCGAATAGTTCAGCCATCTGATGATCCACCTTCCTGCTCATGGGTAAGCCACCGCATATCAATCCAGTTAGCCAAAGCGACTGGATTTCACAAAACGCACTTATACTGTTACAGAGCGTACTTTGCATTCCACCACAAGTGCGTGCACCCGACCAAAACAAACTGCGCAAAGTGACGCATCTTTAGCAACGCTAGCACGGCGACGCGGTCGTGTGGGTCATGGTAGTTCACGGCTTCAAACTCCTTCAGCTCAAACTTGTCCTTCCTGGGGTCATACAAACATTGAAAACCCATTAACACGCCAGGCCAAAAGTGGCACAGAAAGTTGCAACGCCTCACTCACTTGTAGAAAATGCCACAGCCGTCATGCTTCTTCTCGCCGGACCAGTTTGACACGTGGATCGACGGGCGCTTGACGTACACGCTCTCGTATCCTCGGTCCTGCAGCTCCGGCTTAAAGAAACTTCAACAGCAAAAACGTCACCACCACTACGCCTCACTACACCAGCACTCCAGCAACGACAATGAGCAGCACGTACGTCCAGTAGTCGCTCAGCTCCTCGAGACACAAGACGTCGGCGTCCAGCGCTTCCAGCTGGCGCAGCAGTGCCATCTTGCGGTTCTCCCAGTTGAGACTGGACTCCAGCACGTACGGGAAGTGGTTGCGCGTGGCTAAGTTGCTGGCCAGGATGTTCAGCTGCCAGACGGAGCGACGCACGCGGAACGAGTCAGCGGGGCCTGTCTGCAGCCCCAGAGCTCGCACAACTCGAGCGCACCTGCACCACCGTGATCTTCTGCTTGCTGAGCTTGCTGGGCTCCGCCTGCTCGAGCTCCGCAGCGCAGGGCAGCAGCCGCGCCGTCGAGAGCCGGCCGGAGCTGGAGCTGCCGAGTCCGCGGCGCGCGCGGCATCGGAAGGCGCGCCACAGCTTGGCGTTGTGTCTGGAGAGCGAGACGGACGCCAGCACCGCCACGCCCATGCCCAGGCACACGGCGGCGGGGCGTGCAGCCAGCGACACGCTCATGCCGCGCGGTCCAGAAGAGAAGGAATGCACGCGCTCGGGTCGGTCCGGCCGCGCCTTGGGGCGCTTCCCTTGCGCTTCCCCCTCGAACTCGATACTCACGTCTAGGGCTCAGGTTGATGTACGAAACATCAGGTGGTTCCCGCAGCAAAGTAGGTCTATGAAGTTGTGCTGTGTCCCACATGAGCGGACACTTCATGCGACTACTTCTGACCGGTCGGGCTCCGCGAATGGCTGCCATCCATTCGCCACGCACCGCCGCCTGCACGGCGCCCGTCATTTTGGATTCAGGTTACTGTCAGTCCAAAGTTACTGGTGCGTTCCGAGTCTATTGCCTGCGTGTGCTTCCTGCTGCGGTGCTGACGCCTTGTGCCACTTTTGCTGCTTTCCAGCCCTCTATCCACCATGTCCCTTGTCAACAAGCCGAAGACCGTCGAGGCGGAGGAGACCCGCATCCACCGCATTCGCATTACGCTCTCGAGCCGTAACGTGAAGAACCTGGAGAAGGTGTGCGCTGACCTCAAGCGCGGCGCCGTGGACAAGAACCTGAAGGTGTCGGGCCCCGTGCGTCTCCCCACCAAGATCCTGCGTTTGACCACGCGCAAGTCGCCCTGTGGTGAGGGTACCAACACGTGGGACCGCTTCGAGATGCGCATCCACAAGCGTATCATCGACCTGCACGCCCCCTCGGACATCGTCAAGCAGATCACGTCGATCTCGATCGAGCCCGGTGTCGAGGTCGAGGTGACCATCGCCGACTCCGCCTAAGCGCGAAGTCTGTGACGGGTCTCTTGGCCTGCTCTCACGCTGCCAGCACCATCCACCCAGCGGTTCGAGGCATTGCTTGCTGTGTCTCGCGACTCGCGAGCGTAATGGGGGAAGGATTGTACTAAACACCTGCGTGGTGCGAATATAATTCCAACCCCACGACTTTGTGGGACATCAAACTGTAGTTTTCTCTCTTTCTGTTATTTGCGACGTATCCGAGGACGTCCCTCTGTGGGTTTTGTAAGGAGCTGACGTATGCACGAGTGCACGTGCCTCTGTGGATTTGGTAAGGAGCTGACGTATGCGCATGCGCTATAGTAACGAAGAGAACACGAAGCATGCAGGCGGTCTTGCTTGACTGCTTGTTAAACGTTAGTTCAGAACCCACGGATCGTGGGCCGCAGTGTTCCGGTCGTGCGAGAAGGTATGCCATCACTCTGCTTAAAATTTCCATGTTGTCAACCAGCTGCCAGTCTACTAGGAGATCAATACTGTCCTAGCCCATCTACATGTATCGGACGGGCCCTTCAATTTACATTCACTATGTGGTAAGCTCAGTAACAACGAGCACAATTGTAGCCAATCGAATCGTGGGATACTTTGCGTCTGTACCGCGTCATTCGCCTATCATCACCGCGTCAATGAGCCCCCCCATGCGGCTGCGCCAGGCGTCCGTGCGGACTCGCGACCGGCGCATGACGCCGCTCTCCGCTCCGTCGTCGCAGATTTCCTTGGTGAGCTCGGCGCACGTTCAGTTCCAGTGCTAACTCGCAGAATACTCGAGAATTCTGACACTGCCCATTGTTGCTGCAGCTGCGATTCAGGTCGACGTGGGCACTGGCAGCCGACGGACTGCAGCAAAAGTGGAAGGGGATCAAGCAGCGCACGGCGTGGCGCTACAAGACGCTAAAGGACAACGACACGGCCATCGTCTTCAGCGACGATAAGCAGAAGGAGGTGCACCTGAAGCCGCGCAACCGGCGGCTGGACGATCCTTTGGCTTGCCACAATGTGCTCGCCGCAGCGTCAACAACCAGTTTGAATGGCATTTTGGGTGCTACGTCACCTGAAGACTCTAGCCAATTTTGCAAAACGATGGTGGGCTTTATGCTGCATTCGTGCTCGCCGTCGGAACGAGCGAAGGTGCTGGACGTGCTGACGAAGTACCGGCTTGAGGAGATCACGATCGCGAACCGAGCGTTAGTGATTCGAGCTATTCAGCACTGTTTGCTGTCGCCACTGATCCGTGACAAAACAGTGCTGCACACTGCGGCGAAGAATGTGGTCTGCAGTACGTTCGGATTGGAGCTGTCGGTTCTAAAGGAGCAGATTCACTCGGATGAAGAGGCATTTATTGACACCGCGGGACACATTCAGTTTGAAAATGGTGCAGCCCCTGGTAAAATCTTGTTTCGACAAAGTGGTCATCCTCAAGAGGACCCCCCTCACTCAGGTGACCTTATCCAGCTCATTTACGGAAACAAGAACATCACGGAAGTCGTCACTATGATGCAGCATATTGCGGTTGAAAGCCTCAAGGTGAAAGAACAACAACCGAATCTGATCAAGGTTGTAAGTGACATCGATGACACTCTTTTTCCAGGTTGGATTGACAAGCGCTACCCACTTCATATCCCGTATCCTGGTGTATCCGATCTGTATGCTAGGCTCTCCCATGGGCTTGCGCAGGATGTGAGTGGTGACACCGTGCGACCGTCGATCACATTTCTCACTGCAAGGCCTCGCGGTTGGCTGAGTGTTGGGCGCTATTTGACGCTTCAGCATCTCAAAAGCCTGGGTGTGCCCAATGTCACCGTGCTAAATGGATCAGTGAAAGGACTCGTAAGCAACGAGAAGATCGCAAGCCTTAAATTGGACAACTTCTCTCGCTTCGCAGCGCTGTTCCCTGAGTTCAAGTTCGTCTTCTTCGGTGACTCGGGCCAAGGTGATGCACTGCTGGCATCTCGGCTGCTGCAATCTTGCCCGGAGCAGGTGCTGGCCACATTAATTCACAACGTGAATCCTATCTTCGCACGAACAGGAGACGGTGGTAGAAAGCGGGCTTACGCTGCGTGAGTGCTGGTTACTAAGTTTTCAGGGCCCCCATTGAGCTAACCTGTATTTGTTTGTCTTGTTTGCAGGGAAGGCGTCGAATTTTTTGGGACATACGCAGGGGCAGCGCTTGCTGCTCACAAGAAGGGTTTGATCTCAGCAGCGGATGTTCTGGCGGTCGCGGACTCGTCCGAAAAGGAGTTGGAGAACATTCTCTTCCTAGGCCCCGAAGCAGAAGCTTTGAAGAGTGAGAGGCGCCGCGAGCTGCAGCAAGACATCGACCTCATCCACGCGTCTGTGTACACCAAAGAGGCGTGAGCGATCCCGACGAGTTAGAGACGCTTGTATCCAATCAAAATGTTTTTCTTGTCCATAATTTACGCTGCTTTAGTCACATTGCCTGATGGATCGTGAGGAAGCGAGAGCGCGTATGCTGCGCCTTTGGGTGGCGCTTAGCGCAAACAGCGCAGCCCGCACCTCGATCCTTACGACACAGAGGTTAGTGGCGCCTTCTCATCCCGACCTGCCAACCGTTTAACTCAGTTTTGTACTCGTTAGCACCGTGGTTCACGCAGACGCGTTGATCGCTAACGCGGGCCAAACGCTCTTTGCGTGCTCGAACCTGGACACTCCCCTGGGCACATACAAGCATGCTGTCATGCGGGATGCAGACATTGCACAGTTGGAGCGGCCACTGACTGCCGCAGAACTGAGAGCACTGGTGCTCGACGACACCAACACTGGTTGCACGTGGCCTTCAGTACAGAAGGCCCCGCTAAGATAATTGACACCAATGTGCGTGAGACCTCGAGTGTGGAGCGCAACTGAAATCTACAGCACAGTACATTTGTCATTTTCTATACACCTCTATCTGAATATTGTACGCGTCTAGGCCCTGCATTGCATGCGGCACTGGTGCAAGACATTGGGGAAAGTAATTAGGTTCTGCTTCAACTCGTTGCGGGCGCGCCCGACACAGCACGGCGCACACAGCGAGCGCAGTTCAGAGCGGGTGGGCTCATTGACAAATACAAACATCAAGGGGCTTGGATCGCCGCTGCCGGGGGATGACTTGAGTCACCACACTTGGGTCATCACAGGCGAAGAATTGTCTCATTTTCATCGGAGTGCGACACAGTAGCTGCATTGGCTTCGCGACCACCATTGTCAATGCAGTTGCCATTGCTGGAGTTGCTGCTGTTGCTACCAGCCCCCACGATACTGGCACCGCTGTTTGCCTTCTTGCTCCACGCCTCCGTCGCAACAGTGCCGACTGCACGAAGCCCGGGAATATGTGCACCCGCTTGCGGACGCGGCGACAGGGACGAAGATGACCCCGACGATGAGAGAGACCCACCTTCGCCACCACTTCCACTGATGATGGACGGTACGCTGTTCTTGCCAGTATTGGCGTTATCCATTCCTGTCGCCACGCTGCCCTTTCCATCGTCACCGGTGCTGCTGGTGTCGCGCAGTCGATACAGTACGTTGCTCACTTGAGCTGGCCAGTCAATGATCAGGTGGCGAACGGATTGCTCCACACGAGACTGAAACCTGCGCACGAGTTTGGCTAAAATTTCTTCCGGCAGCTCCGAACGGTGCTTGAGCGCTGTACGCTTGAGCAGGTCGACCAATTCGGTGAACGTCATGAGCACACCCATCTCAGCGCGGGAATGTATCACACGCACGACGCCCGCTTCGTCCTCGAACGGGATGTAATCTGGCTCGGAGGGCGCGCTTATTTTATGTTGCTGCCGCTTCTTCAGACGGCGATGAAGCGCCGCGAAGTGCACTCCGTGGGCCTTGGCTGCATTGCGGAGACTCATGCCACGGATGGCGACATCCTCCATAGCACGTTCCCAAACCTTCGCCGGAACAAGATTACTCTGGCGATAGTTGCGGTCGCTGGTATTGCTGTCAGATTGCCCGTTGCTACTTCCGGCGCTTGCACTGCGGCGGTACTTGTTTTCGTCTCGTGGTTGGCGCAGCGACTGCTGGTAATAACGTAGACGCTGTTGCTGCTGTGGCAACAAGTTTTCTCCACCATAAGTTATCTCCACATCGTTCCAGCCGTAAGATCCACGCCGATATACAGGGCTCTGTTGCTGTGGTGACCGCGGAGGAGGAGCTGCAGGCTGGCGGTATGAGCGGTTCTGACCCCAGCGGAGTTGATCCCCGCGGCGCTGTTGCTCAAGGTCATACTGCTGCTGCTCCTGCTCGTAGTTTCGGTTGTAGCGCTCCTGTTGCAGTTGCTGGAGCGGCAGGACGCTCTTCAGGCTGCTGCTGCCACTGGAGGTTCTGCTTCTGGCCCGGACCATACCGTCCACATCCACAAAGTCGTTCTCGCGCTTGAACGTGGCGAGCCAAGCAGCATTAGGAAAGTCTGGCGGCAGCGTGCGGCGGCCGTTGTGGCCTACGATCGTACGCACCACGTCAGCGATGTCGGCATCCGCGTATCCCTCAAGTCGGTCGTAGCGGCCGTCGCTCGTCTCGTAGTCCTGCTGCAGCTGCATGATCTGTTCGCGGAGCACGGCCACAATCTCGTCGTTAAGCTCAGTCGTGAGCTCGCACATGGGCGGCGGCGTCATTACAGCCAGTGGCGCCACAGCCGGCAGCGGTATGTTGCTGCCGCCGGTAGGGCTGCCGAGGCCGAACGCCAGCGGGTTCAGGCGCGGAAGCACGAACGGCACGCTCCCACCGCCGCTGGAGGCTGCCGGGGCCGTGACCCGGCTGTTGTCGCTGTTGGTTGGGCTGGTGGACGAACAGGACAGCGAGCGCGCCGGTGGCGGAGGTCGCACCGAGTGGTGCGCCTGCTGCAGCGAGTGCTGACGCACGAGGCGGTGCAGCGCGGCCTGCTGCAGCCCAAAGGCCTGCGCGGCTTGGCGCAGGCTGAGGCGACGCTCGACCACGGCGTGGATGGCCTGCGCCCAGACGCGGTCGCTCACGGGGCTGTCGGGGCTACAGTCGCGGCGTATACCCGGAGCGCTCATGCTGAGATGAGGTGGATCGGCTGCGGGGTGGGCGGCAGATTGAAGACTGCGGTCCATGGAGCGTTGCACTTGTCCTTTGTATGGGCCGCCCCACTGTTATTGTGCTGCCAAACGATACGCTGTAACGAGGAGGAGCGACAGGGCGGGTCGACCTGGGAGTGCACAGAGTAACATTGTACGGTAGGATGCAACAGAGCCACGGAAAACGCCGGAGGACGCTGGCGACGACGAGGGTTTATGACGGTGTGGAGTTCCCAGGGGATAGGCTGCGGAAGGATTTGAACCGCGGGAGCATATGCCGTTCCGCAGGCAATACATGTTCGGCGGCGATGTTTTTCTCAACTGGCGGCTTGGTTGAACGTCTGTGCTGGCGCTGGGACGGAACGTTGCTGGCATTGAAGGCTGCGCACCCGCGGTGCCAAATTGCCGTGAAAGGTTGTCACCGCCGAGCATAGGGCGTACCCGCCGGCTAGCTGTGAACCAATCGGACCTGCAGCGCACCGTTGCGATTGCTTGTGAAGATAGCGCATAGCTGGACATGCCACCGGATTTCTCTCCGGGAGTACTGCCTTATCATCCCTGATAGTGACATTCGAGGCATGGTGTCCTGTGGGTTGGTTACCCGCTTAAAGCCAAACCTCTCATCGTGGCGGGCGGTTTGGAGGGAAGGGGCGTGATGAACCGCCATTAACCGGTTAATCTGCTTCAACAATATTGTTAACATTTTTGTATACAATATTGTCAGTTCGAAACAATTTGCCCGACCGATACATGTTCAAGTCGGACGATCCTAGTCCGATAAATTCTAATGATTTCGGAGCACCTGCACAGGACCTAGAGCTAATACAGACCAAGATCCGCAAAGGCTCAATACAAAGGGGTTCGTACTTACTTAGTTCAAAATTACGTATTTACAAGGAACTGCTCTGGATTTTTGCTAGTTTCAATGAAGCGATCATAGACCCTGTTGCCAAAACCTGGAAACAGATATCGTATTGCATTTGCATGTTAGTTCTGGCTGAGTTTTATCCTTCGAAGCTTTATAGTTTCTTTTAGCGCTGCTGGCTCCGGTGTTAAGTAATTCAGGAACCGAGAGTCAGTTCTTGGGTTAGGAAAAGACCCTTCATTCTGGTCACCCGCGTGACCGCAACGTAAAAGAAAGCTTTTAGCGGAGACCGCCTCGTGGGATGACGAAGCGGGCCTATAATTATCCTATTGACTGTACATATCCTAAGCCCTTGAAATTTTTCGGTCGTGAGAGAAAAAGCGGCGGTAGCCTTTTTCCGGGTCGTATTCAGGTCGGACCGGACTTTGGTTTGGAGTTTTCGGGAGGGATGGCGTACCAAATGATGGGTTGGACGCTGGTTTGTGAACTCCTCGTTTGCACCGCCAATTTCGCTTCACTCATGGCGGGCAAGGTGTCGGTAAATGGATATCACTCCTTTGTAAGCACAACTACTCCGGCCCACGCGCCGACCATTGCTGACCTTCGCTTCGCTTCGGTTGCAAACGGTCTCTCTGAGGCCTCTGTAGACACAGATGTCGCCTATCCTGTGGTCGGGCATCAAAAATACATGGTAAAAAAACTTGATAATTGTATTAAAAATAACCGACCAAAAGTCAGACGACCTGAATACGACCCGGAATAGAATCTACCAAAGCGGAAACTGATGGCCGTTGGTCATGTTCGGCGCTCTTTAGTGTCACTTCAGTCGCAATAAATAGTAGTTGGTTCCTTCGATTTTACAGCTGCATTCAGCTTAGATTTTTTGCTTACCGTACACTCCCCTGCAGCTTCTTGGGTATTAAGCCACGCACTGTAACCTCATATCATCGTCGAAATCGAGCACACTTACGCGTCTGCGCTGTTTCTCGGCAAGCACCTCCTTTATAAATCTACTTGATATCTTAAAAAGGATTTTTGATTAGGACCAAATCTGTACCGGATGGGCCAACACGAGCAATATAACTTTCTCGCCCGAATGAGACCCTTACAATTGCTTAGTGTCAGCTGATGATGGTCAATAGAGCTTTATTCAGAAGAGGAATTTATTCTTGGTAAGCGCTTAGAAAACACGTCACCTTGTAGAATAATGAAGCGCTGAATCGGAAAAGCCGTTACTTCCTATCCATTAACGCGAATGGATGGCGAGGGGGCAGATAAGGGCTCTACCAGTGGGAGACACCAAAAAATAGTGCAGCGACAACAGGCACTACAGGGCTTTATTGAAGGGGACTTTTATTCGGCCGAGTACGTTAAATGTCGTTTTATTAAAACCCCTTTTTATTATTATTGAAATAGCCCTATATGAAGCTTTGGTTTAATTCCAAAACTGGCCATTTTGTCACTTCGTATAGCTCAGTAAATCAGGGCTGTGAGCAAAAACGATACGTTTTAATTTGGACTGAATATGAAGTTAATTAGAGTACTAATCTGAGTAAGTCGGCTTAAAGCGGAGTTGGGAACTGGGTGCGGCTACGATGCGCTCTTCAGCTCTCGCGTAGAGGTCACCAAAGCTGCCCTTTGGGCCGAAACGCAAACTCCGCGTCCTCGGCACGGACGCTGGTTCTGCTCGTCCTGTTGATTCCTCCGATTTTGACTGAGACCTTGGCTAGTGTTTGCATTGCTGCTTGCTTGGTGTATTTATTTAGGCGGACTTCCTCGGAATGTCGAGGTTGGAGCTGACATTTCAGCCTATTTAGAGACCAAATCGATTCCGACTCTAAAATAGCTTTGACGCGATGACAGGGCTACCCAATTCTAAATAGGGATGGTTCGGAATAAATAAGTGTCCCCGTCTCTAAATAAGGCACTAAATCAGCCGATTTACTATCCGATTGGACATTCCGGGTTCTTTTCACAATATGCAAACCCTGAGGAATCTGACCTCGCTGCGATCCCCTAGGACTCTGGATATAAAACTCAGAGAGTGAGTCGCTGCGGGCCGTCGCGAGGTGCTCGTGCTATATCCGTGCAAAGAGTGCTACGCATCGACACTGGCCCAAATGCCCACATGCTATTAATAACTGTTATGATTGCTGGTGTTGATATGGTCGGGGTACCCGACTTGTGATGGGAGCAGCAGAGGTATGTTTAAATGACCTGCAATCGTGTATGGAAGTTTTCAACGCGACGTACTTTACATCTGAATATGAACGCTTTTGGACCAAATGACTAAAGTCAGGCACCCCGACAGCAAATAGCCCCAGGAAAGATTATCCAATGTGGTATTTGTTGGCCTGGATTTTTGTATGCGCGATTTTGTTAAAATGTTCGAAGAGATGCCGGAAGCATCCGTCGCAGTAGCCAGCATACTCACAAGAGCCTATTCCCCTTCTACCACAGCATCTAACGTTGCAATAATGTTAGCAATATTGTTGAAGCAGATTAACCGGTTAATGGCGGTTCATTACGCCCCCTCCCTCCAAACCGCCCGCCACGATGAGAGGTTTGGCCTTAAGCGGGTAACCCACCCACAGGACACCATGCCTCGAATGTCACTATCAGGGATGATAAGGCAGTACTCCCGGAGAGAAATCCGGTGGCATGTCCAGCTATGCGCTATCTTCACAAGCAATCGCAACGGTGCGCTGCAGGTCCGATTGGTTCACAGCTAGCCGGCGGGTACGCCCTATGCTCGGCGGTGACAACCTTTCACGGCAATTTGGCACCGCGGGTGCGCAGCCTTCAATGCCAGCAACGTTCCGTCCCAGCGCCAGCACAGACGTTCAACCAAGCCGCCAGTTGAGAAAAACATCGCTGCCGAACATGTATTGCCTGCGGAACGGCATATGCTCCCGCGGTTCAAATCCTTCCGCAGCCTATCCCCTGGGAACTCCACACCGTCATAAACCCTCGTCGTCGCCAGCGTCCTCCGGCGTTTTCCG
>BSXT01001080.1:0-22020 GCA_030267785.1 Phytophthora fragariaefolia | reverse complement strand
CTACTGCTACTGCTACTGCTACTGCTACTGCTACTGCTACTGCTACTGCTACTGCTACTGCTACTGCTACTGCTACTGCTACTGCTACTGCTACTGCTACTGCTACTGCTACTGCTACTGCTACTGCTACTGCTACTGCTACTGCTAGGACGGAAAGTAGTACATGTCGGTATATTACTACTGCTGCCAGCAGCAATGGGTGTGAAGGTCTCGATGGACGTCTTCAAGACGGCGGATAGCTACAGACGACATCGTCGACTTACCAGGTCGGGTGCGACTGGGGCCACCGACGACCTTCACGGGCACAGGCCGTGGTGACGCCCGAGGTGCGGACCTTCCGGACGGACATCCAAGCGTCGACCAACGCGAGTGAGTTGAGCGCTCAGCTCATGACCACGGAGATGGTGCGACGTTGAACAAGTTGGTGCCGTGTCTTGCCAGTCCGAGCGCTCAAGTTTGCTCTGGGCAGGCCACGCCGGGGCCAGGCGAGACCCAACGTTGGTCCCAGAGCCTCGTCACGGTGACGGTCCGTTTCGAAACGACTGCGAGGGCAAGGGACGCCACTACCGGTAGTGCTGCACGCACTTGACCATCCAGTCGCTTCCTCGGTCCCAGAGGGCGGAAGGTGTCGCCACGATGCTCGCTCGTCGATCGCCCCCGACGATCAGCACGCGGCCGCCGAGCGCCAAGGCACTCGGGAAGCCGCTGAGCAGTCCCAGCAACAACCAGCAGCAGAGCAACAACGCCAACCACGCGGGACGACCCGCTGCACTCGGACAGATCGATGCCAAGCACCTGCAGGTCGGAGCCAAAGTGTGGGTGGCGGACGCCAAGGTGCTCTGGCGCATCGGCGAGGTGCAGGCCATCGCCGACGACAGGAAGACGGCGCAGGTGTACCTCCCTGACGCTGCAGACGAGCAGGTGCAGACGCTGCGAATGGATCAACTCTTCACCTTTGACGCGTCGCACATTGTGGATCATGCGGACGTGGCGCTCATGAACAACATGCACGAGGCGCCATTGCTCAACGTGCTGCGCCAACGCTTCGAGCGTGATGAAATTTACACGTTCACGGCGGACATTCTGCTGTCCATCAACCCGTACAAGTCCATTCCGCTGCTCTATGACATCGTGGGCTTTATGAAGAGCCGTGACGAAGCTGCTACAGCTACCGGAGACGGATCCACCAGCGACAGCAGCGCACCTCCTCATTTGTTCTCGATCGCCGAAAAGGCTTACACAGGAATGAAAGGAGTCATCCCCGGTTCTGGAACTCCCCAATCGATTGTCATCAGCGGTGAGAGCGGAGCCGGCAAGACGGAAGCATCGAAATACATCATGAAGTATCTCGCAACAGCGAGCAAGCACGCCGCCAGTACCAGCACCAATACCGTTGCTGCAGGTGTACACGAACAAATCGAGGAGTGCGTCGTGCTCTCGAATTTAATTCTCGAGTCGTTTGGCAACGCGAAAACGTCGCGTAATGACAACTCCAGTCGCTTTGGCAAGTACATCCAGATCCACTACAGCAGCGAAGGCCGCATGGCAGGTGTGTCGATCCGTCATTTCTTGCTGGAGAAGACGAGGCTTGTGCGACCGGAAGTTAACGAGCGCAATTACCACGTATTCTATCAGTTACTGGCTGGTCTTGATAGCTTGACTACAATTTCGCCTGATCCCGCAGACGCCGATCGGCCTTTACTACTGCGGAATGATGTCTGGAATTATACTTATCTCACCCGTGGAGACTGTGTCGAGGTGGATGGAGTCGATGATGCTACAGAGTTTGAGCAGCTTCGGCGGTGCTTGGAGCAGCTCGGAATGGACAATGCCAACTTTCAACGCCCCATGTTTGAAGTGCTGGCAGCCATTCTACACCTGGGTAACCTACAGTTTGAGAGTCCCGCCATTCAAGATGACAAAAATGGAGATGATAATCGCGATAGCGAACCAACCCGCGTTATTTTCCCAGAAAGTGACGCTGGCGTGAACTTAGAGCATGTTGCCATGCTGCTGGGTGTCAATGCTGCCGAGTTCGCCAACAAAATGGTTACGCAGACCACTGTAACAGGTCGTGGAAGTATTCTCGAGATGAAACTCACACCAGATCAGGCTAAGAGCGCCATGGATGCCTTTTGCAAGTACCTGTACGGTGAGCTCTTCCACCACGTGATTACACGTATCAACGCGTGCGCCAAGCAGCAGACTTCTCTGATTCCTGCAACCGACAAAAAAACACCAAAACCCCGAGGTCACGGAGGTGCAACAGTACCACAAGTGGCTCCATTTATCGGAATTCTTGACATTTTTGGATTTGAGGTGATGAAGCGCAACAGTCTGGAGCAGTTGTGCATCAACTTCACAAATGAAACTTTGCAACAGCAATTCAACAAGCACGTTTTCGTGCTAGAACAGGAGCGATACGCTCGTGAAGGTATCGCTGTGTCTCCTGTGGAATTCCAAGACAACCAGCGTTGCTTGGACCTCATCCAGAAGCCACCATTGGGACTTCTGCCTCTACTCGAAGAACAAATGCTACTCAAACGCAAGACCACGGACAAACAGCTTCTCACGATTTATCACGGGAACCATCTTGAAAAACACCCGAGCTATGCAAAACCGCGTTTTGAGTGTGACGAGTTTATTATCCGTCACTACGCAGGAGATGTGGTCTACGATATCCACGATTTTATCGCGAAGAACACTGACAACCTACACGATGACTTGCTTGATTTGCTGCGCCGCAGTTCCCAGCCGCTTCTGCAAGCCATGTTCAGTGCCCCAGTTGCAGCCACTATTGGTGGTGCTGCAACTAAACGAGGCGGCCCCACCACATCTACGGGGGCAATGCACAAGCGCACACAGAGCACATCTCTGACTGGTACAACAACAGTATCGAGTCGCTTCCGCACGCAGTTAGCTGAGCTCATGGATGTTTTGTGGAGCACAACGCCCAGTTACATTAAATGCATCAAGCCCAACAACCTAAAGTTTCCGGGTGGATTCAGCTGTGAACTTGTACGCGACCAGCTCATCTACAGCGGTGTACTCGAGGTTGTTCGAATCCGACAGGAGGGGTTCCCGATTCGCAAGCAATACAATGTCTTCTACGAGCTCTTCTGGCCACTGGCAATCAAAACCTATGGTGTAGCTACAACGCGAGATAATCCGGGTAAGATTCGAGAAGCATGCGAGTCTATTGCTCGGGAGTGGCTTAAGGACAAGGAGCTTGAACGCGAAAATGAACCGACAAAGGAAGACGGTGAGTCCCCGGAGACAGAAAAGGATGAAACTGAAGTTGTGCCTGTGCGCAGACCAGCTCGACAGATATTCGCGATGGGTAAGAACGAAATATTTCTTCGTTATGGCCAGGTGGAGAAGCTTGAGGGATCGTTAGCCGCTATCCGACAAGAAAGTATTACGATACTGCAGTCCAAGCTGGTTCGTGCTCGGCTCGCATTTAAGAAATTCAACAAACTGCGTCGAGCAACATTGAAATGGCAAGCACTTTGGCGCATGCAAGTGCAGCGTGCGAAGTATCTGAAGCAACGACGTGCTGCTGTTAAAATTCAAGCGCAGTTTCGATCCTTCCAGCTCTCCACTTTGTTCCATAAGAAGAAACAAGCCGCATTTGTCTTGACGCGAGTATCACGTCGATACGTCACTCGTTGCAATTTCCTCCGATTTTTAAGGGCAAGTCGGGCAGCAACTGAGATACAGCGTCACGTGCGAGGTTTCATGTTACGCACTGCCGCTGAGCGTGAACGAAAGCTGCGACTTCGGTCCTCATTGAAGTTGCAATCGTGGCAACGCATGCACGCACATCGCCGCGCTTTCTTGACCCAGCGACGTGCTGCTATCCGCGTTCAAACAAAATACCGAGCTCGGACGCAGCGTCGTCGATTCCTACAGGAGAAGAAGGCTGAAATTGTACTCGCTGCCTTCGTGCGCCAGGTCTTGCAGCGTAGACGCTTCAGGCAGATCAAAGCGTGCATTGTAAAGACCCAGGCTTTGGTGCGAAAGTGGCAAGCTCGCCGACGCTTTGTCATGCTACGATGTGGAGTGGTCTGCATCCAAAGCCTACGTCGTCAGCGTGAAGCTCGACATGTTTTCATCGCTCGAAAAGCTGCGGTGGCTCGCCTTCAGCATGCTATGGTCGGGTGGATTGCTAGGTGTCATTATCTCATGCTGAAGCGGGGTGTTCGCTTGCTGCAGTTCTACATCACGAGTTGGCTTATTTGCCGGCAATTCCGGCGTGCTCGCAAAGCCTCAAGATGCATTCAAAAGGCATGGCGGTCGCACCACAGACGGGTTCAATGGGATGCTGAGGTGGCTAGCGTATTTGTTAGTCGTAGTGTGCGAGGAGCAAACACTAGTGCACCAGGAAGTGAATGTTTATCCTCAACATCTTGGACACAACACACTCGCATGGAAGACTCTGACCGCAGAATGGCTCAACTGCGCAACCAACCTGATGTCTTCTTTGTACTGCAGCCTCGAGCTTTCGGGTACAACTCACTGTTCCACGAGGCTGCTGCTTGCGGAGACTTCCACGTCGTCAAATATATGCTCAACGAGCGTTCCAGTGAGGAGCTGCTTTCTCTCATAAATGGCCGAGGTTTTACAGCCTTCCACGAAGCATGTGCCAACGGCCAACACGCAATGGTAAAATTCCTTGCGCTGCAAACGACAGTGTTGGCAGCTACCAGAGCACGTCAAAGCGCTTCATCGACCCCTAATGAAGCAACGAACGCGAACTCGAGTGATAGGCCCGATGACGCAGAAGCAAATGAAGTAAAATCGCCCGACGAGATCGGTAGCCACCAAGAAGCCGAACTGGATAACGCTATACCCGAACGAAAGATTGTCTACAGCGGATTTCTTCGTAAGCGACGCGAGACATCACGCTGGATGAGACGATATGTGGTGCTCAGCGTGACATCGGACAAAGAGGATCGCCCACTCCTCGAGTACTATCCAAACGACCGCAAATTGACGTTGGCAGGACCGAGTTCACTCCAGATCGACTTGACTACAGCTTTGCTCAAGACAAGTGTGGACTTACCTTTTGCTTTTGAGCTTCACTCCCCGCAACTTCTGGGTGGCCGCAACAAGGAAGGTCGGCTTTATTTTGCAGCATCAGGTGCACTGGAAATTCAGTGTTGGCTTGCACACTTGCGCAACAGCATCCCAAGCAGTATTGAATCCCGTGTATTTGCCATGCACCGATCAGCACAAAATGGCAAGCTCGAGTTTGTAGACTTCACAGCTCGTCAGGAGGCCTGCAACTTGCGAAGCGAGTCACCACGACAGGAAACGCCACTACACTTGGTGGCCAGCTGCAGTAGTCTTGTGATCTTCGCAGCGATTGATGATGATGGGGACAACAAGAGCAGTACCACCAGTGAGATAAAGCTTGACGTGGCCACAGTTGCAAGCACCAGTTCAAAGTCTAAGTCCTTGTTAGACGCGGAGATCGAGCTAGTGAAGACGACACAATGGCTGCTGGAGAACGGTGCCGACGTCAACGCGGCGACTACACGACAAGAAACACCGCTGCAGTTGGCGCTGCAAGCAGGACATTTGATGCTGGCGAAATTACTGCTAGATCGTGGAGCACTTGCTTCAGGTCTCTCGGAGCCCCAGCTGGTACTTGTACGCTGCTTGAAGGCCGAGTTGACAAAGACTGCCATCACAAGTATCTCCTCTGCTGCGTGTGCATCTGTAGGGGTCTTGTACCCCCCGCAAACACCTAATCGTACGGCGAACTCACTATTGGCGGCAGGAAGCGCTCTGCTCAAACGACCCAACAAGCTGACACGGCGCTTGAGCGCGAGCGAAGAAGTACTCCCCTTGCTTTTCCTGGTCAAGCAGCCCGGAAACGTTCGGCACAGCTCGTACGTGTCACTTTTCGTTGAACTCATTGCACTGAACGATGCGGCGTTGCTGGGCTCTAGGCGGCCACGGATAGTCATCTCGGTCATGGACGGACAACGCAACCTCGTGGAAATGAGGCAGCAGGTGTCTGTGCAGCCTGCAGCATCGTCTAATGCCCTTCTCTGGGGGTTCACTTGGCATATGCAGACGCCGTTAGAGAACCTGCCGCACGGAGCCTGCGTTGTGCTCGAACTTGCCACCACCAGGACATCGTCGGTATCGCCAACAAACGACACCCCTACGTCTCCAACACTTGGCGCGAGCGTGCTCCTACCCGAATGCTGGACATACCTGCAAGTCGACCAGCGCACAGCCAACAGCGCCGCCCTCACCGCTGAAATGTACAAGTACCCAGTAGACCTGTCCTCCCAGAACACTCTGCATCGCGCCGACGCGTTCCTCTCTGGCGAGATGTTGATCTCCCAAGCTCGGGTACCGTAAGATGACACACCACTCCACCTGCATGTTGCTAGCTACAAGACACTCGAGTAAGTCAGTCCCACAGCCTCCCTTGAATACATACCACCCAACCCGCCCAACCACACCGCAATGCGAAAGAGCAAGCAGGGCACGCAGCAATCTATTAGAACGGGGAAAAGTAAAAGGTGTGTCCATGTGGACACATGTACTGGCCGGCCTGGCTGCCTGGCGGCATCTGCACGCGCGTGTAGCACGTGGGGCATTGGCGCATGATGGGTCTGGGGCCCGACGTCGCGGCCCCGCCGCCTCCATTGAAGCTCTGCCGCAGCCCCTGCGAGTTGCCCATGCTCGGCGGCATGCGCAGCTGGAAGAGGTGGCCGTTGGGGCACTGCAGCGTGCCGCGCGCCGTGGTGCTCACGAGGCAGCGGATGCGGCACGTGGGGCACTCCACCACCACGTTGCTGCGCGCTGCCGCGGCCGCCGCCGCCGCGCGAGCTCGTTCCTGGGCCGTGGGGGTGTGCGCCAGCGACTGTCCACATCCGTCGCAAAACTGTCCTCCTGCGCCTCTCTTGCCGCAGTTTGTGCCTGTCCAGATCAGATCCAAAAATACCCCGTCAGCTATAATAGCAGGCAAAGGAAAGGGGGCCTTGCAATCCGTCGCGGCGGACAGACGGGACGGGGGGCGTTGCAGCGCGGCACTCACAGTACGGATGGGCCTTCACGAGCCCCTCGGTCTGCTCGGGCCACTGCGTCTGCGGCTTGCGGCAGATCGGGCACTTGTCCGAGTTGGCCTCGTCGTGGTTGACGTTCTCCAGTAGGCAGCTGAAGTGGAAGCGGTGGCCGCACTCGGCCGTGAACAGCGCGCGTCCGAGCGCCAGCTCGTCCAGGCAGATGACGCACTCGGGCGCGTCCTCCAGCACGGCCAGCGGCACGCTCCTGGCGCTCGGCGCGGGCTCCGCCGACGCGGGCGCCACGGGCGCGGGGCTCGGCGTGCTGTTGGCGTAGGCCGCGCGGTGCAGCGGCCGCCGCCGCGCCTCCACGTCGCTCCAGCGCCGCACGCGCACCGCCATCTCGGACACGTCGGGCAGCTCTTCTGGCGTCGGGGCCAGAATCCAGTTCTCGACTGGCGGCGAATATCACAGTACAGCAGCACGCAAGAAAGTTGATCCTCTCCGATGGAATAAAGAGGCCTTCCTTTTTCGAATTTAGATTATTGTGGGGAGGGTGGCGAAGTATGGACTGAAGTTTTCTGTCGCCACTGCCGAGAGCGCATGTGGCGAATTCGGAGTGACGAACTTTCAGTTCTCCTTCTGGTCCGAACGCCATCGCAGATCGGATGGCGGAGCCTTTCACACGCAGCAGTCGTGTCTGTGCGGAACATGTGGATTTATCGAGGCAAGCACATGCAGGCAGCCCCATATAGTACGCGCACATCAGAACCCCTTCTACTGGAATAAGCTCGAGCGAAACACCCGTCCCCCGTCCACTATTCGGGTTGTCGCAGTGACGCGGAGAAGCGGCCCCATCCCCTCCGCCAAACAGGCGTCAGACGCCAAGGGCTCAGAAGACATCGCGCCGCCCCGCAGCCACGCGACCCCATCCGTCCACTGACCCCATTGACTTCCTGCACCACTGCGGCCATGGGCGCCACTCTCTCCGTGTGCGGCTTGGGATCAGGCGACCACGACGTGCAATTGGTGCGGCCCAGCGCTTCCCCCACTCACTCACTCACTCACTCACTCAATCCGCGCTAAACCTTCCGCTCCACCCGTTGCACCGCCACCCGCAGCACCACCAGAGTAAGGACTTCGCTCGTGACTTGGAGCGGCCGGCGCAGGCCCGCGGGCGCTCGCTGTCCACGGCCACGGACTCGTCGGTGGCCTCCATCCTCTCGAGCTCGGAGCAGCTGATCCCGGACGCCTTCCTGCCCAAGGACATCCAGGTGCTGTCGCAGCGCCGCCAGCGGCTCGGCCAGCACCACTCGCGCTCGAGCTTCGCCAAGAGCACGTCCTGGGGCTCGTCCAAGGTCGGCAGCGCCTCGTCCAGGGGCGTGCGCGTGGTGCGCAACGCCAGCGCCGCCGACTGCTCGCCGGCGCGGCGCAAGCAGCTGCAGTTCGGCGTCAAGACGGCGTCCTCCAGCTTCGGCTACAGCGACGACGAGGGCAACCCCGCGGTGAACGGCGGCCGTGCGCCCGTGCAGGAGCTGCGGGTCAAGTAGCGGCTGTTGCGGGGGCAGCAGCACCAGTGTATCAAGTAGGTCGGCAGCGATGTACAAGTAGTTAGAGAGCTGCAAGTAGTTAGGAGCTGCGGAGCCCCCCCCACACAGCCAGGAAGGAAGCATGTGGCTACGTAGTAGCAGTAGCAGTAGCAGTAGTAGGTGTATGAACAAGCAGCGAGCTGTATTTGCTGCGTCGTGTTGCCCCCCGTTGCTCTGCTGCGGCCTCGAGCGCTCTCACTTGTTGACGGCGGCCTTGAGCTCCTTAACCATCCGGCGGCACTCGCGGTACGCCTCGCTCTCCTGCTCGCACTCCTCGCCGTCGCGCAGGCCGCCGCTCTCGGCGTTCTTGGCTTCCACGCACCTGCAGCGCCACGTGAGCGTGAGTCTCGTGCTCCTCCTCGTGAATCCGCATCCCTCCCCCTAGAGCCGAAGCGTGGCACTCACTTCACGTAGGTCTCCATCTCACCCGCGCACGGGTTCGGCTGCGGCTTGGACAGTTCGGCGCCCATCGGTTCCTCGCTGCTCGGACGTCTGCGGACCGCTCAAGTCGCTCGTAGAAACGCCGCGGCTGGCGCAGCGAGAGACTGGGCATCCCGTTCGCGCCGACCGCCATGCGGATCCACGTGCTGCACGCGCCCGAGCCGCTGGACGCGGCGCAGGCTGAAGCACTGGACGCGCTGGGTCGGCAGTCCGCCCTCGTACGCGTCCATCCTCTGCCGCCCATCGCCGGTCTTGACACTCGCGGCGATGCGCTCCGATGGACACCCACCCACCCGTGCTGACGTGTAGCTGCGGGAATGGTGCTGCATCTTGCCAGGCCCAAGCTCTCTCCCAGGAGATCACCTCGGCGGCGCTCTTCGCGACGACGCGGGCGGCGGCGCAGCGACAGACGCTGCTGCTGGCCAGGGATGACGACGGCGGCGTCGTCGGCTTCCTCAAGACGGGCGTCAAGCACCTGTTCTACCTGGTAAGCACTGGAACATCTTGTGGACGCTCATGGGGGGTTGCATGCATTACATGGGACTGTCGCGGCTGTTGCTGCTCTAGACCTGCAAGGGCCAGTACATTGAGATGGATCCGATCTGCGTGCTGGACTTCTACGTGGACGAGAACTGGCAGCGCCGCGGCGTGGGGCTGCAGCTCTTCCAGCGGCTGCTCCAGGACGAGCAGGTGACGCCGGACCAACTAGCGTATGACCGACCCTCGCCCAAGCTCTTTGCCTTCTTGGACAAGCACGCGGGTCTCACCGAGCACTTCCCGCAGCCCAACCGCTTCGTCGTGTTCGATGCGTATTTCAAGTCGCGTCAGTAAAATGAACAATGCAACTGCAAACCCACCGCTGCTGCTATAAGACCTGTGCGTGTTTCTCGAGATCAAACTTACCTCATGTTGCTTATTCGCCAAGGGAGGCCAGGAACGCCTCGACCTTCGTGTCAGCGTCGCTCGGGTTCTCCGCCGTGGACTGATCGAACTGCGCCTCGATCTGACGCCCAGCAAACCAACGCCCGTTCATCACCTTCAGGCACGCGATTGCCGCGTTCAGCTCCGCGAACCGCACCACAACCGACCCGTCCGCTGCGATCTGAACGTGCTCCACCGCTCCGTGTTTGCTGCATTCCGAGTGCATGTCCTCCTCCAACTCGTCAAAGAACGCAGCATCGCTTCCGTCAAGTGGGTGCCAGACGTGTTTCAAGATGACAGACCGCGACGGCAAGTCCAAGCGTGCTGTGTCATCTGCTGAAGCGATCGCCAGCGGTGCGGGAGCTGCAGATGAACTTCGAACATCCTCCGTTGCTTGGACAGCATCTTGCTCGGTAGACGTGTTGCCTTTAGCTCCCTCCGTGTCCTTGTCCTTTTTGTTTGAGAAGACCGCCTCTGTCGCCCTGTATCGCCACGTCCAGGCATGGGAAGCTCATGAGCAGGCACATGTTGACTCAGCACGTACAGCAACTCGGACAACTCACGTGATGATCACGCCGGGCTTGACTTCAAAGTGATTCAACTGCAAGACATGGTACGAGACGCGGATCAGCACCCAGTGGAGCGGATCGAGCTTAAAACGTAGCAGCCGCATCCTCGTCAAATTGACGTCAAGCAGCAACGACAATGCCGTCACTAGCTGTTTACCCTGTCAATGGCCTTGGCCATCGTCGCACGCGAGCTGAATGTGACGACTGCATCCCCCTACAACGCAGCAGCCAACAGCGTCTCAATCTCTCGAAAAAAGCAGGACGGTGCACCCAGCCAGCCAAACGAACCTTGAGTCCCCCGCGCTCGTCCGTGTAGAACTTGATCCGCCGCACTTTGCCGATCTTGGCGCACACGCCCTCTACCCACACGCACAAGTCGTCACTTATACTACTATTTAAAACTACTACTATTATCCTAAGAAGCCCTAATAATAATGGTAATACTACTAAAAATTCCCACCGAGCTGCCTGCACGCCATGTACGTGGTGAGGCCCGTGACGTAGACGCTGCTGTTGCCCTTGGAGCCGCCGCCTGGGGGCGTGCAGCGCTTGGCTGGAGACCCGAGCACGGAGGCCAACAACTCGTCGGCCGCGCGCTCGTCCTGTCTGCAGCCGCAGCGGCGCGTTAGCGGAGCGGCGAATTGCGCTGCAGACCGCGGAGCTCACGGCACTTACTGCTGCAGGTACGCGACGTTGCGCGCGTGCGCCCGCTCGAGCCGCTCGCGCTCGGCGTCCATGCTGCTCACGTCGGGAATGGCCCGACGGTCACTAAAGCGAGAACGGCCGGTGGTACCTCACTTGACAGATAATAAGGCAACTTCAACAGTCTGCGGCGGAACAGTCTGCGGCGGAACAGATGCTGATACTGTACTTGGTCATCCAAGCAAGTGGGCGGTGTCCGGTCATTATTGGCGGCGACAGATGCGAGGCTGGCCTGGTGATCCTGCCGCCACATGACGTAATAGGATAGCGGTAGCCACATATACCCCGTCATATATTTTAGTGTATATACGTTTAAAAATGGTAGAAGCAGGGAGGACAGATTGAAGCTGTTCGTGGTGGTATACACTCCGGCTCACTTCGTTGACATAAGAATCAAACTATAACCAAATAGGTATCATTCGAACCAGGAATCAATGAGAACTAAAACGGAGAGTAGCGAAAGCGATCAAGGATACTGACCAGCACCATCCAACTTTACAATTTACCCTCGATCGCACACCCGGCAGCATGACCAAGCACTCAAGTCCAAGGGGTTGTGCCCACAAGCTGCTTCGCCCCTGTTTCAATAAACGCCGGGCCAAGAATGCCGAGCCCCTCGACAAATCCCGCTGACGGAGAGTGCACAGCGGGCTCAACGAAAACTGCAGATCGCTTGCGCGTTCTCGCTGTTGTTCATGTTCGCCGAGGTCGTGGGCGGTTACCTCGCTGGAAGTCTATCCATCATGGCGGATGCCGCGCACTTGCTGTCGGATGTCGCGGGATTTTTTATCTCATTGTTCGCGATCTGGTTGACTCGACGACCAGCCACTGAGCACTTGAGTTACGGCTTCCAGCGATCGGAGATAATCGGTGCCGTCACAAGTGTGCTAGTAATCTGGGTACTCACAGCCGTACTGCTCTATGAAGCAGTGGTGCGGTTCATCGAGTGCTTGGAGCCAGAACCATTGACGCTCGTCGATGGCAAGCTGATGTTCATCGTGGCTGTCATCGGTCTGTTGGTCAACTTGGCTCTGATGCGTATCCTCGGCCATGGGCACAGTCACGGTGGTCATGGACACAGTCATGGAGGTGGCAACCATGGTCACAGTCATGGAGAAGGAAATCACGGGCATAGTCACGGGGGCAATCACGGGCACAGCCATGGTGGTCATGGTGACCACGACCACCACGGGCACGGCCATGGTGGGCACAGTCATGGTGAACTAACAACCACGGACACCACGGACACGGTCATGACGGACACGGCCATGGCGAAACTAATAACCACGGTCACCACGGACACGGTCATGGTGGACACAGTCATGGACATAGAAATAATGGTGAAGGCGAAGTACATAGGCACTCTCTGTCCTCTAGGTCATCCAGAGAAGGTAGCTTGCACTTCTTCGTATATGACTGCCAAACACCCGCTCTCGCAGAATACGACGCACTCGAAGATCGTGGCGACTGGGTCGTCGGGGACCTGGAGGTTGGTTCCGGACAGACAGCACCAAAACCGGAGAAGAAGAAGGACGCAGAGAATCTTAATATTCGCTCGGCTTATATCCACGCTCTGGGTGACTTCATTCAAAGTATTGGTGTCTGTATCGCTGGAGGCCTCATCTGGTACAAGCATGAGTGGCAGATCGCCGACCCGATTGCAACCTTCGTATTTTCCGTTCTCGTCATGGCCACAACCATTGGGGTTATGCGCGATAGTATCCACACATTGATGGAGGGTACCCCGCTAGATATGCATGCCGCTGAAATCGAGAGCGGCCTTCGAAACTGTTTATCCGTCATGGGCGTGCATGACTTGCACATCTGGTCCTTGAGTGCCGGGTTGCCTTCGTTGAGTGTACACCTCGTGTCAAACGACGCACAGGCAACACTTCACGCAGCACAGCGGTATCTTTTGTCGAAGGGAATCACTCACTCGACCATCCAGATCGAGAGCCGTCGACGAAATACCCTCGCGACTGCAGTGCTGAGCTCAAGTGCGGCCAGGTGCCACCACCGTGTGACCAGGCTTACGGTGCATGATGCCGATAGCTCGTGCGCTGCACCCAGTGAGCTGAAAGAAATCGTCGGTTGACAGTGACCGTCGGTTGAGTGGTTGCACGGTGGTGCTGTTGTAGAATACCAATTTGAAGGTTTCATTTTTGGAAGCAGGAAACTTAAGAAATACTTTGAAGTATATTTTTCAGTTGTATCGGTGAAAGTGTTCAAGTTGTATACTGGAGGTTTGAGCTGTTTCGCGCTTGCTTGAAGGGCAGTCCTTCAAGGGCTTACTTGTTGGTATATGCGAAAGTTCGATCCGCAAGTTAGTTTGTTTCTGACTATTCTGCTTCACTACTGTAGCAAGGGATTTCTGTTAAGCACTCTACTGGATACGAAGACTGTCCAAATTGCAGCGGATGCCGCCACTGTGGTATATACTACTATGCTACAAGTACCTGCTCTCTTTGCTGCTCTAGGGACATGCATCACATTTAGAGGATACATTTACAATCTAACTTGTTTATTTGATCTCCATGCCTCTCACTTCCCTACACATCATGCACATTCGAACGCATTCATAAGCATTTTATTCCCCGATATTCACTGTAGCTTTGCTCGGACGCTGTTTAGTTATCAGCATCTCTCAGTAATCTAGTCGCTATTCTGCGGGGAGTCCTGGCCGCACTTGAGGTCGGATGCGCAGTCGCGCGGGTAGAGCGTCGCCGTCTTCTCGACCTGGATCGTGGTGTGCGTGATACCCTTGGACATGAGGTAGCGCTGGGCCGCGTGGAGCGCCATCTCGGCGTCGTCCGACACCAGGTGCACACTGAGCGAGGGCAGGCCGGCGCTCAGCGACCAGATGTGCAGGTCGTGCACTGCCACGACGGACGAGCAGTGCTGCAGGCCACGCTCGATCTCGTCGGCGTGGATGCCGTCGGGCGTGCCCTCCATGAGCACGTGGATGCTGTCGCGCACAATGCCGATGGTGGTGCCCAGCACCAGCACCGAGAAGATGAAGGTGGCGATGGGGTCGGCGATCTGCCACTCGGGCTTGTACCAGATGAGGCCGCCGGCGATGCACACGCCCACGCTCTGGATGAAGTCGCCGAGCGCGTGGATGTAGGCGGCCTGGACGTTGAGGTTCTCGAGCTTCTTCTTGGCCTTCTCGCCCTTCTCGAGGTCGGCTCCGTGTGCGTGGCCGTGTCCGCCGTGGGCGTGGCCGTGTCCGGCGTGCGAGTGGCCGTGTCCGCCGTGTGCGTGGGCCCCCTCGTCGCTGCTGGAGCTGGCGCTGCCTCCATGCGAGTGTCCGTGGCCGCCCCCGGCGCCGTGCGAGTGGCCGTGGCCCAGGATCTGCATGAGGATGAGGTTGACGACCAGGCCGATGCAGGCCACGATGAACATGAGCTTCCCGTTGACGTGCTCGGTCGGGTTGGGCTGCAGGCACTCGAGGAAGCGCTCGACGGCGGCGTACACGAGCACGCCCGTGAGCACCCAGATGACGAGCACGCTGGTGACGGCGCCGATGACCTCGGCGCGCTGGAAGCCGAAGCTCAGGCGGCCCGAGGCCGGCAGCGTGCTCACCCAGATGGCGAACAGCGAGATGCAGAAGCCCGCCACGTCCGACAGCAGGTGGGCCGCGTCCGTCATGATGGCCAAGCTGCCCGCCAGGAAGCCGCCCACGATCTCGGCGCACATGAAGAGCAGCGAGCACAGGCAGGCGAGCTGCAGCTTCCGCTGCGCGCGCTTGGCGCTGTCCGTGAGCGGGATGCGGCGCGTCGCCTTGCGGTCCGCGGCCGGCGGGCCCTTGAGCGGCATCGTTTCGTCCATGCTGTTGTAGCTGCGCGCCATGGCGTCCGCGTCCCCTCGTGCCCGCAGATTCCGTTGTGGGGCGTGGGGGCGGACGGGCGGACGGCCGGCCACCCGCTCATCCGCCCGAAAGATCGGACGAGCGCATAGTGAGCGCAAGCTGTTTAGGCGGGAAACTCAGCAGCGGCATGGCATGCAGGATGATGGGGGCAACGAGTCGGAGGACAACTTGACGCGGCGCGTGGCTCCGGGCCAATGGCCCGGCGACAGGCTTCGTCCATGTTGCGAGCTGCGCAGTTGCTGGCCGCGACGCGCTCGCTGCCACTCGATGCAGTCCACTGGCGGTCAGCGGCGCTGAGCGCGGCTGATACAGCGCGAGATGCCCAGTTGCGGCCGATCCCGCCTCATTCCCACCCGCTGACCCGCCGCGGACCACGCACGTGATGTCATGGACATGGCGCTGCGTGCGCTTAGCGACGCGAATGCCGACGGCGCGCTCGCCGTCCGACAGGGACCAGCAAGGACCGACAGATGCAACGCGCATTCCGGCGATCTTTCGTTGCTCATCTTATTCGGAATATGGTCCACCTTGTCCGACGGCGGCGGCGCACAAAGGAAAGTGTGGGCGGAGTCCACACTTGCACGCATGTACATGTACAAGGCCAGGTAACTACATACATGTACTACTACATGTACTACCACTACTACTACTACTACTACTACTATACTGCAAGTAAGAACGTGGTGTTCGTGGCCAGCATGCAGTAGGGGCCCGGGTTTGTGAACCCGGGAGGGTGGCGCGGTTTGTGTGTGCGAGGGTAGTATTGCGTTCACGTAAGTGGGGGTGCCACCCGCTATGGTTCATCGAAATTTTATTTGAGAATGAAATAGGGAGTGGTTACGGAAGGTGTTTATTGCAAGCTAAGCGATATACCTAAGTATATTGCCGAATCGACTGTAGTGTACGCATAGAAAGCAGTTGAAGGCAGGGGTTCATCTCATAGCCATATTTTACAGTATTGACGATTGATCTCTCGACTCACGAACTTGAGGCTAAGATCGCGTGTCAGGCGATCTTGGCCTCAAGTGCGTCAGGCGGCCTGATGCTGATCTTCAGTCCATCAGGTATCAATATCATATCAATAAAATGATACTTACGTGTATTAGATATGAAAATGCGAAATGTGTGCGTTACCGGCAATGACTAAGTTCCCTAGTTAAATACTTTTGCGCCGGCCAGTTATCCTTCTTGTAGTGCAGGTGGAGGAGGCTTTACTGTGCGAAAGTGGAAATGCTACCAAACCAGAACGTAGTTCTATCTGAAGATTCTCTAACCAAATTTGAGGACTGCTGTCGCACAACCCGGGGTGATCCGGAAGCGGTAAGTTGTAGAATGATTCATTGAGCTAGGACAGTTAAACTTCTCGCTAACTAAGCCTCCTAGGCGCCCCCATGGCGCCGCCGCTCTTTCCTACGCTTCGTGTCCAGCGCCATCATCAACAGCGCGATGTAACATGCAATGCCATCATCACTCGCTGCCATCAAGCAGCGAGTCATGGCTTCTTCCAATCTCGTCGAGTGTCTGTAGCCGAATGTTCCGCACGTCAACATGCTGCTCGTCCGGCGCCATTGTCCACGCGTGACGGCAGCGCGTCTCGACGGCAGCTTCGGTCTTGAACTCCGTGACACCGCCCCACAAAGACCGAGCTCACGAGCCTACTCCAGTTGCTGCATAAGCTCCGCATCGTCCGAGTCATTGGCATACTCGGTCACCTTGGCCGGCACGTCCTTGAGCATTGCCGCGAGTGATTCCCACGAGTCCTCCACGTCCTGTAGGCCACACCATGAGACCAGCAGCTCCCAGCGCTTCAGCGCAGCATTGTAGCGATGTTCCTTGATAGCTTTGACACCCAGTAGCATTCCTTGTTGGGTCGTGAACTCCAGAATTTCAGCAGTGATATTAAAGTCCTTGTCCGCGTAGTATTTGAGTCGGGTACCATGAACCTCAAACTCACGAGCCGTAACCAAGTGCTTGATCACAAAGGAGTGCGGCCGCGTGCGAATTACCTGAAACGGACCCACCCACTGCCCAAGCAACTTGTTGCCCGTCAGGCGCTGGTCGACTCGCGACCACAGCACAAAGTCGCCCACGTCAAAGTTGCAAGGCGTGCCTCTGTGAGCCGCCATGTCCTGCAACCGCTTGCGCTCCTTCAGGTCCAGCACCTCTTTGTGCAGCTCATGCAGCGAGCCTCGGAGCTTGTCCAGCAGGTCCGCCGACTTATCCATGTTGATCTCCAGAACTTCCTCTCGGCCCGACGTTGGTCGCACGATACTGTCCAACGCGGATGGTGCAGGAAGGCCGGTGAAGAGTTCGATCGGTGCGTGGCCGCCTAGCGAGCGCACAGGCGTGTGATTCAGGTTTGCCTGCACGACAGGCAGCAGGTAACTCCACTCATGAAAGTCCAGACCATGCTCAATGAGCAACGCACGCATCACCTGCAGGATATCCTTGTTGAGCCGCTCCACAGTACCATTTAGCCACGGCGAGTAGACGGGAGAAAATTGCGGTTCGATCTTGAGGCGTGAGCACAGCAGCTCGATCGTGTGGTTTCGGAAGTGAGTCCCCTGGTCGGACATTAGGAGATCGGGGCACCCAAATCGCTTGTACCACTCCAACAGTGACTCCGCCGCCACAAATGCTGTAGGTGATGCGCAAGGAAACAACTCACAGAAGTGAGTCAAGCCATCCTTCAACACCAGCACGTACGAGTTTTCTCCATAGTCCTCTCCGAGCGACAGAAAGTCATAGTGCAGAGCCTCATTGCGCTTGGTGGCGGTGAACGTTGGGCCGTACGGTCGCTGGATCTGCTTCGCCCCCTTCACATGCTTACACAATAGGCAGTTCTTGATGAAGGTGGAGACTTTCTTCGCTAGCAACGGGATGTAGAATCGCTCACTCAGCACCGTGCACATGACTTCTTGTCCACGGTGACCCTGGGAGCCGCAGTGAGCCACCACGAACACCCGCGACAGTAAGTCCTTCGCTGCTGTCGGGATCCAAGGTTTGCCCTCCACCATTACCACCCCCTCTTCTTCAATAGCAGGCTGCTGCAGGCCATCTCGAGCACGTCGTCCTGCCGCCACTTGAGCTTCTCGCACGTCCTCGAGCGTAGGAAACACAAACTCAGAGTCCGCCAGAGGGCGGAGCTGGGACAAACTGATCACAGGAGCGGGTCGATCGCGGCGCGTGCGCACCGCCGCAGCCATGACAGAGGGAGACGCGCGCCAACGCGACACAATATCCGCCCAGAGATTGGTCGTACCAGGAATGTGTTCGATCGTGTAGCGCATACCACAGAGACGCATAGCCCATCGCTGAAGACGGTCACGAACGTGCTTTTTCAGCTCCACTTTCGGCGCGAAAACGTAAATGAGGTTTGAGTGGTCGCAAAATAGTCGGAACCCATTGGCACGTTGAAGCACGTAACTCAGGTCCTGGCAGGCCTTCACAATCGGATAAGCTTCCTTGTCGATGATCGGCCAGCGGAGTTGAGAGTCCCGAAACACCCCACCCTTACACACAATGAGACGGTGGTCTTGCTCCTCCACAGTGAGCTCCTCGTTCCACTCGGGCACTTGGGTCAGAATGATAGCGTAGCCCTCTTGACTAGCATCCACAAAGAGGCACACATCGCAGTCGTCGTCCGGGAAGGTCATCAACGCAGAGTCTCGAATGAGGGCGATGACCCTCTCGTAGGCTTCCTCTTCGACATCGGTCCACTGCAAAGCCACGTTGAGCGCATTCCTACTGCGGCGTCCGAGTTTGCTGCGTTCAGCCTGCAGCTTGTCCTGAAGCGGAGCAACAACCCGGGCAAAGTCTGGCATCGACTCATGCAGCCAGTTCGCTGCACAGACGAAGTACTGCAGCTCCGCCACTGTACTCGGGAGAGGGAGCGTGGTCAGAGCCTCCACTCGGGCAGGGTCATGGCGAATGCCATCGCCGGAAATAAGACGGCCGCACCATTTCACTTCCGATTCAAACAGCGAGCTCTTCGAAGGGTGGAGTTTGAGCCCATGACCCCCAATGATGTCAAAGAACTCCTGTAGAGCAGCAAGAAACGAGTCCATGTCCTTGGCGAAGATGAGGATATCATCAATCCAGCAAATCACGTTGCGAGGAATCATCGGCGCGAGCACGGTCTGCATTTGAGCTTGAAAATGGAGGGCCGAGTCCGTCGCACCTTGGGGCACGCGCAGCGGCGAAAACACTCCATCAGGCGTCAGAAAGGAGAAAATCTCCTGGCTGTTCTCGTGCAGCGGGAACTGCCAGAAACCCTCAGGTAAGTCAAACCGAGCGTAGAACTTCGCACCTCGGACAGCATCGATGACTTCCCCTTGTGTCGGCATACGACCGGCCACCGGGGCCGTCTGCGCGTTAACAGGGCGATAGTCAATAGTGAGCCGGAACTGATTGTCGATGCCGGGCTTCCGCACCGGCACCACTGCACTTGCCCACTTCGACGCGTTGTTCTTGCGGATGAGGCCGCGCTCCAGGAGCTGGCGAATGTAACCACGAATGAATTCCGCTTGCAGCGGCGGATAGTTGCGCCCATGACAGCGAAAGGGCACGGCATCCTCGCGAAGCGTCACCTGCAGAGGTTCCACTCCTGCTGGCGGCCCCGCGCTCGCTTGTGTACTCCACACTTCCCTTGTACGCATCAAAATCTCCTCCAGCTCGCCTCGACGGTCGGCGGGATACCCATTTCGGACTGCGGCGTCCACCATCTCCATCACAGCAGCATCAGGCTCTGCCAGCGCACCCGTTATATGTTCCTCAAATAGCTCGTAGCCCACGGGAAACTCATCTTCCTCCGTCGCCAGCAGCGCAGAGCCCGCTAGCTGGGCCAGCATGTCGTTCACGTCAATACCGAGCGAGGAGAGCGTGTCTCTTCCGAGGAGCAGCTCGTCGTCCTCACTGTCCAGCACCAAGCATGGCACCTGCCGCACGTGGACCACACCTGCCGCTGTAGTCAGCTGGAGATCTAGCTTAACCTCTTCAGCGCATGTCTTGGTGGTGCCATCAGCCAGAATAACAGTCACAGGACGCGACATCCGGTGCACATCCACATGTGGCGGCGCAGCCGCCTCCAATGAACGCAACACACTGCTTGGCAGGATAGTACAGTCCGCACCAGTGTCCGGCAAGTACGGCACCTCTACGGAGCCGTTGATCTTCACCGTGTACGCCGCGTTCC
The DNA here is from genome assembly GCA_030267785.1 of Phytophthora fragariaefolia. Lineage (NCBI taxonomy): Eukaryota > Oomycota > Peronosporomycetes > Peronosporales > Peronosporaceae > Phytophthora > Phytophthora fragariaefolia. Next base: position 1,711 of record BSXT01001080.1, on the reverse strand, counting down.
CCGAGCCGACGGCCTTGGAGCGGATAGGCCCAACCCGCTGTTGCTTATCCTCCTTGAACTTCTCCAGCGCGGCCCGCCGTTGCTCCACCGTTGCTGTTGGGCACTCTCGGAGCCAGTGCGGCCCCTTACAGAACAAACAACCCTCCGTCGGTGGCGTAGCCGTCTTGGGTGCACGAGGCGTCACCGGCTGGGGCCTGCCCGCACTGGCCTTGGTCGTCGCTTCCTTGTTGGGCTTCGCCGCTGGCGGCTTGGCCGTCGCCGGCGTTCCTCCCTTTGCCTTGGCCGTCGCAGCGCTATCCTTGGACTGGTTGAAAAAGCGCTGCTGCGCCTTCGCGTGTTCGAGGATTAGGTCAAAGAGCGCAACGTCGTCAGTACGACAGTCGCGCCTCTCAAACTCTATCAGCCTTTGAATCTGATCCTGCAAGAGAGCCGGCTGCAAGGTTTCAACTAGCAGGCGGCACCGTTTCTTCATGCGGTCCTTGTGGCCAGAACTAGTTGGATCAGCCGACCCAATCAAGCCCTGCAGCCCATTCTCCTCCACAATGCGCGTGAAGTCCTGGAAGTACTGGAAGACGCGTGCATCGCAGTCGTCCAACGAGAGATCCATGCGTAGCTCTCGTTTGAACAGTGTTTTGATGTCGGGAATGTACTCGTTCTTCAGCGTTTGACAGCGCTGACGGACGAGCTGGAGAATCTCGTCATCCGTGACGGACTCCACCGGTTTTCCCTTCAACAGGAAGCGTGCCATCGTTTGCAGAACCTCAGGCTTCACAGCTCCCTTCACTGTGGAGATGACACTAGCATAGTCTTCACCCGTGACTGAACAACGCTGCTTGATCTTGTCCTTGTAGTGTTTCCAGTCCCGGTACCAGACGATCAGAGCACCCTGCTCCCACTTGGCCAATTGCGGGGCACAGATGAACTCGTAGACCGGCTGAGGCACAGTCATCTCGACATCTCCGTCGGAGTCGACCGTGTAGCGCGTTCTCGGCATGCCTCCTCCGTAGAACCTTGGACGGCGGCTTGGGTCGAACTTAAAGCGCACTTAGCGCGGCAACCGAACTTGACGGTCGCTTGAAGGATCAGCTGCACTGCTGCAACCTTCGGGTAACAAACGCAACGCTCTCGGTTGCGCAAAGTTAACTTTGTCGCACAACCCGGGGTGATCCGGAAGCGGTAAGTTGTAGAATGATTCATTGAGCTAGGACAGTTAAACTTCTCGCTAACTAAGCCTCCTAGGCGCCCCCATGGCGCCGCCGCTCTGTCCTACGCTTCGTGTCCAGCGCCATTATCAACAGCGCGATGTAACATGCAATGCCATCATCACTCGCTGCCATCAAGCAGCGAGTCATTGCTTCTTCCAATCTCGTCGGGTATCTGTAGCCGGATGTTCCGCACGTCAACATGCTGCTCGTCCGGCGCCATTGTCCACGCGTGACGGCAGCGCGTCTCGACGGCAGCTTCGGTCTTGAACTCCGTGACAGTGTCGTTGGGCTTGTCCTCCTTCGTGGCATGATCAAAATCGGTCACCATCTGTGCTGCCTTTATTACCATCGAGTGACGATTAGCCGATTGCTCAGTACTGTTATCGTCGACCCGCACTTGACGAGCAAGAGGTCTTTCCATGCCTCGGGCGCTCTTCGAACACCTGCCACGAACTCGGAGTCACTCAGCCGACTTCTAAGGCGCCTAGTCGATCTCTTCCCGTAAC
>BSXT01001079.1:0-50494 GCA_030267785.1 Phytophthora fragariaefolia | reverse complement strand
CGACGCGGGCCTTGGCTGCCGCACGCTCGTGTTGGCGTTGCTTGTTGGTCGGCTTGATGGAGGAGGGCATGGTTGTGTGGAAGACGACAGATTCGGAAGTGAGGAGGTACTAGGGGCTGAGCCACGTCGATACAATGGTTGGTGTTGGCGGTAGCAGTTTTGGCGCCAATACGGTTGGCTATGTCCACTTGATTGGAAACACGATTGCGCGAAAATTCACTTTGTGAAAAATGTATTTTTTCTATCAAAAAACCTTTGTTGAAGTTTTTGCACAAAATCGCTTCTGTTCAATTGCTTTGGTAAATGTGCTAACTTGGTTGGGAAATGGTGTAGACGCTGCCTACAAGCTGTGCCAAGTCGCGTACCCAGTTCTCGTTATTGGTATATCGGATAAGGTTCGCAGATTCCACCTGGTGGCGATTGTGGTAATGTCCCAGCAGATGCAACGTCATTTATTATATAATAGCTCAGGCGGTGGCGGCAGTGACCCACATCTACATGAAGGTGCTGAATGAACCTCTCATGGTTCGCTATGTAATGTTGGACACGGAAAAGGCCCAGCGAAATGCAGTGGAAGAAGTGTTTGGAGTGGGTTGCTCTATCGTGCACTTGATGGGCTTCTTTCACGACGTCACGGTGCATCGAAAGCTGAATATGGGCCTCCTGCTGGATCGGCTCCTCGATTGGTGTAGACTGGAGAGCGCCCGATGCAACACTGTTTGCGACCACGGCAGTGGCGGACGCTCGACTTCAGCGACGTGCTCGGGAGACGGAGCGGCAGGGTCTGCTGACAAAGGTCAAGGTGGACCCGCTGAGGATCGCTTTCATGTTAGTGAAAAGCCCACCGCTTGACCTATCACCAGACGTCGTGCACGTCCGAGCCGGACCGGCAAGCGCCCGTACGACGATGACCAGCGACACAGACACGACGTTCTTCCTGCTTCAGCTCAGCTAGGCCTGCACACATCGCTTATGGAAACAAAAGGGATGCCAGGGTCAGGCTGGAATGTTAATCTTCGCGAAATGTCGTGCCCTTACCGCTTCCACATCAAGTTTGCAGTTTGCACCCACCTGTTGTTTAGCCTCAACGCGCAAGACCACATTGACTTTTTCGGGCGTGAAAGAATTGTTGACCGAGGCGTCACTAAGAAGCGACGACTGCTGGCAAGTCGTCAAGGACCTGGTCGCCCAACATCCAACGGACATGCACTCGACATCAATTAAACACCAAGCATATGCATCTAGAACAGATTAACTCTGAATGAGAAAACCAAGCAAATTATCATTGTCATTTACAAAGCCGTCTTCTTCATTCATATCGAGGCCCACATCCGCTGCTGCCCTCGGTGGGGGAGCTCCTGCCGGGGCCAGACCGGCGAATCACCGCACCACCACCCGCCCCCCGCTGCTGCCTTATGTGGGGGTGCTCTTGTCGGGGCCCAGACCGGCGAAGCACCGCGCCACCGCCCCCCGTCCGCTGATGCCCTCTGTAGGGATGCTCCTGCCGGGGTCCAGAGCGGCGGAGCACTGCGCCACCACTCGCCGTCTTTGAAGTGGTGGCTATGTATTGGAGGTTTCGGGAGGATTTTTATCCGGATAGTATCCGGCTTATCCGGCTCATGTCGCATTGTCAGCCATTGAGCATCGGTGTGCTGGCTCTTCTGAGGAAGAGTGTCGCCGTACGTCTATGTGTGAGTGCTGCGTGCGCACATTTGAGTGCTGCAAACTAGAGTAAATATAACTTTCACAAGTTAAAATCTGATAAGCACAGTAACCCATCTCCCACAATATGCACGAACAGGCCAGGCTCCGATGCCCTCCTGCCTGGCTGCGCGCAGCCATGATGGGGATGAGCACGGGCAGGCAGTGGGTGGTACAGTGTACCACTGTGTACCGTGTACAGCCAATATGCGATGTTGACAACACAATCTTCAGTGAAGTAGTGAATCAGCCGGAGCAGGGCGGCCGTCGAAGAAGCGCTGCACGGGCGTCCAGCACTCAGCCCAGGACCATGCCTGGCCTCAGCGCGTCGGAGCTGGCACTGGAGGTGCTCCGTGCAGGGGAAGTAATCGAGTATTACTCCTGAGCGTTCGTGTGTGGCGACCGCCGAGGGTATTGTCGCGCTGTCGTCACCCGTGTCGATGGCGGCGTGGATGTCGACTTCCCGATCACGGTGAACACGGAGGAGGTGATCATGTCGGACATGATGCTGAAGCGGGTCGCAGACCGCTTCGGTATCCCCCTCAAGGCAGCAGGGGCAAAGTGGCGCAAGTTGCGGATATTTGAGCTGGTGACCGGAACGTTCTCGGTGGAAACACGTGACAGTGCACTCAATAAAGCGCTTGAAGGAGCAGTGGAAGCTGCATTCGACGCCGTACGAGACGGACATCGCGATGCAAGCGAGGAAAGAGTCACGGAAACACCGCAGAGCAGCGCGTGCAGATCTCCAGACGCGGAGTCAAATTTGGACCACGTGCGACCGCCTAGCACCCCAACGAGCGGCTGTACCCCAAATCCGAGCGCTGCAGAAACATCCACACTGTCCAAGGACCGTTCTCCAAGCGAGGGAATCGGCGCTAGCTTTTCTCTCAGGCAGATTATTGAATTAGTCTCGTCTGGGGAGGAGAGCGGAACACTGTCCAGTGCAGAATCTGGTCGATCTAGCGAAGCAGAGGCTGCTGCTTACGTCCTCGTCATGCTGAACCGACACGCCCGCGCGAAGATACGGCACCAAGCGAAGAAGAAGAGGGCGCAGCGGCACGTGCCCTGGTCGAGGAAGCGACGACACCTGGCGAAGTGCGCCATAACCAAGAGTGGCAGCGCGATCTACCATGCAAAAACCTTCAAAGCTGATATATTTAAGAATTTGCAGAGCAGTCCGGAGGTGCAGGAGCCCCTGGTGAACTTGTACGTATATATCTGGATCCTTCGCTGAAGGAGAACCTCAACCTGCTCCGTGCAGTCCCGTGGCCTGCAGAGATCCAAAGCATTCGCACATCCAAACGCAATGGCGTCAAGTTTTCGGACATCCGCCGTTTCGACCCGTGCCAGTGCATGGGGGACTGCTTCTTGGACACTTGCTCGAACGTAGCGTCCGCGTCGTTCTGCACCCCGAACTACTGCAACCTCGGAGCGAGGTGCAGCAACGACCCGCGGACGCTGAGCACCTTGCATTTGTTTTTCCTTGAAAACTGACTGCATACTCATAGGTTTGAAATAGCGATCTAAGAAGATTCGCGGAAGCGGGCTGTGGTCCGCCTACTACATGATGGCGTGTGCCACACAATGTACTTGGTTCGTAAATTCCTGCATTTACGGTGTCGGCCTCGGAGTGCACACTACAACGGCTCTCGACGTCGGCGACGTCTTGGGCGAGTACTGCTGAGAGTTTACAGAGTTCCCAGCAGTAGTTGAGGGTCAGCCGCCTCTTGCTGTGAAGGAGAACACTCCTGTATAATGCCAAGTCGGTGAACAAGAACTACGTGTACGTGGGCGCCCTGAGGTGCGGCTCCATAACAACGTTCATTTCGCACTCCTGCGATTCCAACGCAGCCTTCGTGGAGCAGCAGACGCGCTCACCAGTGCGTGTACTCGTCAAGATGATCAAAAACATGAAGGAAGGCGCCAAAGTGACCGTTCACTACGGTAACGAGCGCTGGTTTAAATGCGCATGCAATCGGTGCTGGGTGCCTCGTGTAGTAGAGGCCAGCGACAGCGAAGAAGGTTGATCAGATGGAATTCCTCGCGTCTAATGCATTCGTTTAGTGCATACTCGACTATATGAACTCACATAGCGACCATTCCATCCCACGTGTGATTGCTGGAGCTGTTCTCAACGAATGGTAAGATCCCTAACACGTAGTGCATTATACATAATGCGGCAGATACGCACGTGAACAAACATCCCCATAGCTCGCAGGATTGCAGCCGCTGCATCACATGAGACTCAAAGCAGGGCCAACCGTCCGCGGGCGTTCAAGGTCAGAAAAACAGCGACCTCGCCCCGCTTTCTCTTCCGACGACTAATGATCACTTTTCTTCCGCTGCTGTCGACAGGAATGCTGTGAGTCACACCAGAAAGGAGAGCACCAATGAAACAGACAAAAAATGTGGGATGCGGACAAACGAACAAGCAGTTACACAAACAGCATTCAAAACACACAGAGTGCTAAGCCAGCGGACAAAGGATGTGATGAATAGGTAAAGCGAGGCTGCGTCACACAGAAATTTGTCCTTGTGGGTACAAGGTCAGATTGACTCACGAATTGCTGGTAACAGTAGAGAAATAGCTACGAATTACGATAACCACAACAACTGGCTGAAACACATTCGAAGCACGCTTCCTTCTATCTGCCAGTTTAGTTATATTCCTTCTGCTTGGGGGTCATAATGAAAGCACCCTATGCGTGGAGTAACGTGGCCAAGGCCCAGACCAAGGCAGAGATCGACCAGTGGTTGGACATCAGTAAAACATTTCGGACACCAACAAGCCACCCCGTACGCTGCCAACTGTGCAAAATAAACTACGAGTATCACAAGATGAGGTACTGAATCCTCGTGTGCGTTTGCTCGACTTGTGACTCCATCTGCGCTGAGACCTGCACGTGGCGCCAAAGATTTGACCTGCGAGATCTCAAGGCCTCCGAGCTGGTACAAAGATAAAGCATCTGAGCGTTATTGGCTATAGCCTGGTCAATTAGTAGGTCTTTCGTAAGAGCACTCCTCCTACGTAGGACCCTAAATCGGAGAGCATTTTGGCAGAAAGGCACAATAAGACTAACTACAGCGGGTCCGGAAATTGAAGGCACCCCACGTTGAAGTGACAAATCTACTATTTTTTTACCAATACAAAATTCAAGTATAAATCCTAGTACTTAGTATGACCACCTAGCTCCTTCTTCACTGCGTCAAGGCACTTCGGCATGGAGAGCACGCACTTCCGAATGTACTCATCATCCAGGCAGACCAGATACGCTTGAGCTTGAGTTTTAAGTCATCGAGGGTGGTTGCCGGGGATCGATTCAGCTCGCGCTTCATCTCTGGCCAATCGTTCTCGATGGGGTTGAGGTCTGGGCTCTGAGCAGGATGACCCAAGTCTTTCAAGTTCAGGTTTTTGATGCACGTTTTCGTCAGTTTGGCACGGTGATCATGGGCGTTGTCCTGAACAAAAGAAATAATCGCCGGCAGGCCATTTAGTTGCCTCGTAATAGGAACCTCAGAACATAGAATGTGACGATAGTACTCTACTGTCACACTATCCGAGCAAATGTGCAGCGTGCCGACGCCATTTCCACAAATGGACCCCCAAACCATGACAGATTGGCGGCCACTCTTAAACGTCGGTAGTACACACTTTGTGGAGAAGGCTTCATGGCGCCTATGCCAGACTTATACGCGGTCAGTCGTCCCATGCAGTTCTACCCTAGCTTCATCAGTAAAAAGCACGTCTTCCCACTGCTCAGCAGGAAGATCACAGTACTTCTTCGCGTAAGCTAGGCGGGCACGTCGGTGCTTCTTCGACAGGTACAGTTTCTTCCTAGCGGAGCGCCCGTTAAACCCGGCAGCATGGATCCGCGAATGGATTGTCCACTTCGAGACCTTCCTTCCGATATGTTTTTGCACCTCGGCTGCCAAACGAGCTGCACTAATAAATCGGTTCGCCTCGACGGCACGTACAATCCGCTGGTCTTGGCGTGGATCCGTGATCTTCTTGCGACCCGAGCGTGAAGGCACCAGAGCGTGGCCGTGCCGCCTGTAGTACTTGAGAGTGTTACGGACACTTCCAGGCGGCATCTCAACCATCTAGGCGATGGCTTTGTGCCCATGTCCGCGAAGGTGCTTCATTACGCAAAGTACGCGCATGTCGTGAGAGTACTGGTGACGTTGGTGCCCCATGGCTGCCGTAGAAGGTGAAATGGAGAATGACATGTTACAGCGTTCCTCTGGAACGTGTCAAACCCCGGACCGGGTGCGCCATCCATACAAGTGACCGTTAGTGCACCATTAGAGCAGTATCACATTCTCAATACAAAATTCTATATAAAATACATAGACCTGCAAGGGTGCCTTCATTTTTGCTCCACCCGTTTTTGGTTGAAGGCTGATTGGTGGAACGTTAGCGAGCGTATCCAATCAGCGAGCGCATACCGAACCCAGAGGAGAATTGCGCTCGTGCTCGTACAAGTTTCGCGCCAAAATGACTTCTACAGCCAGAGGTAAGTTCCAATGTGTGCCACTTCAACATTGATTGCCTTCAATATCCGGACCCGCTGTACAGCCTCATGTTTTGCAATTTAGTATATCTCTACTAATTCACCTGTGCGTGCTTAGTACTAAGACTAACTATCGCTACTATTACCAAAATAACCCCCTCGTTTACTCGCCTCTATGCGATCAATTTCAGCTCGATTGTGACGCTGTACGAACTCATGGTGTACACGCTTGGTATTTGTATGCGTATGCAGTGAACTCACTTCGAAAATCCTAAGGAGAAAACACGTTCTTGGAATATTGTATAGCAACTTCAACCGAACCGAACTTTTTTTCAACTAATGGAAAAGCCTGCACTCTAGAGCTTGCAACATTCAAGTGGCTGATGCGAAACCATGGCCGGGATAGTGAACGATTGGGTCGTGTTTTTGTCCACGTCGGGTTGGGCAAGGTTGATCACTGTGCGTCAGATATTTGGATCATCTCTTAGGTTTCTTCGGTACCGGGGAAATGCTTTTTGACACAAGCAAACACTGCTACAAATCTAACGTATGTAGTTATTATAGTGTGCGTGACGATTACGTCTTATGTGCCGTTTAGATAGACCGGCTCCACTGTGTAGCTAGTAGCTACAGTGTTGACGAGCGTGTTGGCTACAAATGCAACAAGAGTACAGCAATCGACTTTAGTGCACTTCATTAAAGTGACCGGTGTTACGAAAATCGAAAATGAGTCAAAGGAGGCTATGTCAGCTAGCCGGTCACTGGCGGCTACAGGACAACCAATCATTGAGCCGTCCTTCGAAGATCCAAGATCGTCCTGGAAATTAGTAGTTGGTACTAACGTACTACTAATTTCCAGTAGTTAGTACTGGCGTACTACTAATTTCCAGGACGATCTTAGATCTTCGAAGCACGGCTCAATGGTTGGTTGTCCTGTCGCCGCGGTAGTACTAACTATTCTGAAAACTTCGCGACTAAATTGATTAGTGGAACTAATGCCAGCTCTTTCGCATAATTGTGTTAGTACTACTAGTTTATGACTCCTAGTAGTAATATCGCTAATAACAGGTAGCTTACTACTATATCGAACCCTGCTCACGTCTCGCCTTCAACTTGTCCTTGCGTAGTCCACACCAGTTGGAGCATAAACCATCCCGTTTCATGACTGGAGCTCCTCGGTCGATTGCGTCAATCTCAGTCCGTTGCTTGAGCTGCTGCCGCTACGTGATGGCGTCGAGCGCGTTGGAGCCCGCGGTGCAGCAGCTGCTGAGCGAGCACAAGTTCCTGGAGCCGGTGGAGTCCGGAGAGGGCGACGCCAGGCGCGTACGCGTCAAGTGCGGCCTGACGCAGCACGAGATGCTGCCGCGCGCGGACGTGATCGAGGCGCACCTCCGCTCCAAGAAGTTCATCAAGGCGCGCGACTGGTACTGCCACGACTACTCGCAGTACGAGCCGTACATCGTGCCGCACCGCCGGCTGCCCAAGAGCTTGTACTGCAACGTGACGGGCACCATCCTCAACCGCATCCCGTCCGAGGTGGAGAAGCACGTGCAGGGCAAGCGCTACAAGCGCATGAAGCAGCACGTCAAGATCAAGGTCACGAAGAGTGACGACGACAAGGACGAGCAGACGCTGGGCACCGGCGAGTTCGACGCCGACGCCTTCGAGTTCGAGAACAGCCAGGTCGTCTACTCGTCCGAGGAGGAGGAAGTCGAGGGAGACGCCGAGGACGAGGAGCTGGACGACGCCCAGCCCAAGAAGGGCAAGAAGAAGCAGGAGGAGGAGGAGGAAGAGGAGGACGACATGGCCGACCTGTACCCGGACGACGAATCGGACGAGGAGGGCTCCAAGGACGATGACGGTGACGAGACGATGGAGGAGAAGCCCCAGAAGAAGCGTCCGGCCAGGGGCAACTCGGCTCCGAAGAAGACCCGGCACAAGGCCAAGAAGGCCAAGAAGACGGACTGAGGCGGACGAGGGTCGTCACGGCAGCGCGGTGCAACGCTGCAACTAATATAGACTTTACTTCTGCATGAGTTTTGCGTCAAAAAGGGTGATATCGGTGTGCTTCCCCACTTAAACTTAACAGGCTACAGGTTATAGGCTCGCTTCTTCATGCTCGACTTGTCCTGACGCTAGGTACATTTAATTTATGCCACGGCCTCGGTCTCAGCGGGCGCCGAGTGCGTGACCTTGACGATGTAGGGCGTGGCCTTGTGCGCGTGGTACGCCGGCTTGCCCTTGAGTCCGAAGCTCTCGAAGAGCTTCTTGTCCTTCTCGAAGGCCGGGTTGGCCGTGGTCAGCAGCGTGTCGCCGTTGAAGATGGAGTTGGCGCCGGCCATGAACATCATGCCCTGCTCGGCGTCGGTGAATGACATGCGGCCGGCGCTGAGACGCACCATGGTCTTGGGCATGAGGATGCGCGCCGTGGCGATCATGCGCGCCATGTCGGACGCCGTGACGGGCGCGATGTCCTCGTCGAAGAGCGGCGTGCCCTCCACCGAGACGAGGGCGTTGACCGGCACGGACTCCGGGTGCTCGTCCATGGTGGCCAGCGTGTGCAGCAGGCCGACGCGGTCGGCCTTGTCCTCGCCCAGGCCCAGGATGCCGCCGCAGCAGACCGAGATGCCGGCCTTGCGGACGTTCTCGATGGTCTTGAGGCGGTCGTCGTACGTGCGCGTGGTGATGACCTTGGCGTAGTGCTCGCGACTGGTGTCGAGGTTGTGGTTGTAGGCCGAGAGCCCGGCCTCCTTGAGCTGCTGGGCCTGCTCCTCCGTGAGCATGCCGAGCGTGCAGCACACCTCGAGGTCCAGCGCCTTGACCTGGCGCACCATGTCCAGGATGTGGCGGAAGGCGTTCTTCTTGCCCACCTCGCGCCAGGCCGAGCCCATGCAGAAGCGCGTGCTGCCCGCGGCCTTGGCGCGGCGCGCCATGTCGACCACCTCCTGCACCTTCTTGGTGGGCTCGGGCTTGACGAACGTCTTGTGGCGCGACGACTGCGAGCAGTACTTGCAGTCCTCGGTGCAGCCGCCGGTCTTGATGGACAGCAGCGTGCACTGCTGCACCTCGGTCGGGTCGAAGTGCATGCGATGCACCGTGGCGGCCTTGTACACGAGCTCCAGCAGCGGCTGGTCGTAGATGGCCTGCACCTCCTCCTTGCTCCAGTCGTGGCGCACGTCGCCCGAGAGTCCGGGGACGGCGAGCGACACGGTCGACTGGCGGCGCGCGCCGGTGCGGGCGGACAGGGCGGCGAGCTGGAGCGTGCGGGCGAGCATCGGAGCGGCGACGGGAAGTGGGGGGGGGGGCGGGAAGGCGGCTGGGGCCTGGCGCGGCGGGTTCGATTGTGACGCGCTGCACACCAGAATCGCAAGGTGTCAGGTATAGAAGTAACGCGATGAAGTCGCGGCTCTTCGCGGTGTGAAGTAACGCGAAGCATCGCCTCGCACTGTCGGGTGCAACACCGGAGGCATCCAAACACTGCGACGTGAAGCGCCGCTCGGCGGCATATGCAATGTCGGATACTGTACGGCGTTGAAGGCGGGGGGGGGGGATAGATACTTTATGCTTGACATGACTATTTGGAGGCGGCGCCGTCGTTGCGTGCTGTAGGCTGGAGGTGACGAAGGCGAAGATCGCCACGTGGCCTTTCTCGTGCGCCGTCGCCGGCGAGTATTCACGGCCAGTGCGTTCTTTTCCGTTCTCCATGACGTCAGTGGCGTGGCCGAGCTTGCAAATCTCTGACGCTCTCCGAGCCGATGAGCCGCCGGCGTCGACGCCTTCGGCGGCATTTGGGCCGCCACTTTGGATTTGGTGGCAAAGTGACGTTCACTACAGTACCGTAGTAGTTCACAGACTGAAGAGGAAGATCGTTGGAGCGACGGGGGCTACGGTACCTCAGGTACATGCAGAGTGGCCAACTTCAAGGCGGCTCAATCGGATCACCGAATTGTGCGGCGGTGGGAGGTGCGCGGGAGCGTTCAGTATTAGAACTTTGGGTCAGAGTTTGGACCAATAGTTCATGACGTCTCGTGGCCGTTGTCGCAATCAGTGGTAAGCTTAACTTGGCCTCTGGCCCTACGCTTGGTGTTGCCGGGGGGTCGGGGCATTGAGAGTCGTTGGTGCTGCTCCAGATGCTCTTGACCTCCGATATCGGAGGGGCTTCGCAGGGTCCAAAAGCACCGCATTCTGGTGGTGCATGTGAACAATATCGTGAGAGATAGTCACCGAATGCACCATGCACCTGTCGATCCCAGCTTGCTGTAACGTACAGTATGAGGCTCTAGCGGTGTGCAGCGGCGATGAGAATTTTGCATCCCAATGTAAGGAGATGACAGTAGCTTAGCGAAAGGCAAATGCCTTGATCTTCTTGTTTTGCGGCTCGTGATCCATCACTTCACCAAAATATTAACCTCGAAGTAACCATCACTGAACTCCATGCCCGCTTGCTCACCACGAACACCTTTTCCGGAAATCTCGCCAGCCGCAACCTTTGCTGTTTTTATTCGTTGGGCTTCTTCGCCATGACGAGCACCGTAAGGGCATAATGCTGGCTCACTTTCATCAACATGCCAACCGCTTCGGCTTCGTCGATCTTCTGCTTTCCACTTCCAACGACCGCTCATACTGCACATGATGATAGCGAGTGTGTGCCACGCCTCGGAAATGCTGAAATGGAGGATCTGTGGGCGTATTGGAAGATAGTGCTGTTTGCGCTTCCCAAGCCCTCGGAAGTGAGGCTTTGCTTCTAAGTTACGGCAATTTCCTGTTCAACTTGACTGAATTGTGGTGGCTCTTCCGAGCAAGAGTCTAACGACGGGTTACAACTCCAACTTAACCAATGGTTTCGGAAAACTCAAGCCAGGATTTATGTGATGTATTCTACACTTCATCTACACCGTCTTTAGAGGGTTCTTCTCACTCTCCACAGGAACCGTGCTACCAACACCGGGACCATCGCAAAGGGATTGCAGCCAGATCCCATCATGTACTACGATGGACTGGTGCTTCTTCACGATGAAGAGAAAGTTTCATTGATGTACTTGAGGTATTAAGTATGGAATCGTCCAAGAAAATGCAAAAGTGGAATCGAATGTTTTATCAGGATCTCTCGTATATTAACGGATATCGGCTGCCACCTGTGGAATTAGACTTAGAATTGTCGCGATCTCGTCTCCATGTGCAGACTGTCGTTGAATTATACTCTGCCACGGCGCAAAAAGGAGACGTGATCGAGACACTTGACAATATCTCATATACCCCTTTTACCTTATCAAAGCGAACGTGAGAAAGCAAATTGATGGTGGATGCTACAGATCGGTGAGCGATTGAACTGTTCGGCGATGGCGTAAAGCTTAGCATGAATCGGCAACAATGCCGTTATAACAGTTCAAAAACCACGTCATCGAGGGCCTGGGAATACACACCTTCAGACCGACGCAAGTTGGAGCTACCAGATGAGCAGAATTATAGAAATTCCTGTGAATTTCAACCGCTGGCTTTTTCCCGATCACCCGAAAATGCGGGGGAAGTGCAAGAGCGACTTCAGGGACCTTGAATCAAAGTTTTGGCGCTACCCAAACTATTATCATGGTGACATCTGCCTGCGAAATATTGCGTATGCTCGAGCAAGTGATCGATGATACTGGATTCTGATTGGCATGTATCAATCGCATTCATCAAACATACTTACTTAAGTAGTCATCATCACCGGGGACCACCGATGGCATGAGTTCCCCCGGCGCCATCGAGCAATTCTTCTCAATGGTAAACGCACAAGAGCAATTGAAATGATACATGTACTCGTGTTGCACCTGAACTGGGATCTCCTCGCTCTCTCTGATGAATCAAGAGTGATATTGGAGGCATAGTGATATCAATGATGGCGAAGTTGGGACCAATGCTTGACGTACTTAGTACTTCTTGAAGTATTACTTAGTACCCCAATCTGGTTGAGATTTCGTTATAGTATGTGCTTGTCCGATAGCAATACTGAAAGATTGATTGTCGAGGCCTTGGCGCGCACAATCCAAACTTTAAAAAGGTTTACAGCCTGAAATTACCTTCTTGAGCTTTGCCCTAAATTCTTTAAATCTGCATGTTTTCCAGGTTTTGTTAAACGTTTGGGGTGTTGCTGCTGTACGCAATGAAAATATTTTTTTCAAAAGCAATACTTAAGTAATTTACTTTCACTGTGCCATACCCATAGAACGCGTGAGATCGTCGGCAAAATCGCTCAGCCACCATTGAGCCGAGTAATTGCGCGGACGACAGTAGGTGGTGAACGCGTTAGGAGACAAGCTCGTCCGACACGTGGGGCAGTGAAACTCAAACAACAACCACTGAAAAATACACTTGCGGTGGAATGCGTGCTTGCATGGAAGCACAATTTGCGTGTTGCCTTCGTCACTGTTTAGCTCGATGCGTCGCGAGTCACCTGCTTCACTAGTGGTCAATTCGCTACTCTCCGTGTCGCTACTCTCCGTGTCGTTCCTCTGCGGGTCACGCCGCTGGTTGCCTCGACCTAAATCCACATCGGACAAGCATATCATGCACTCCGATGTCGCATCACCGCTTGATATACCTTCGTTATCCTCAGTCTCTCTGCTTATTACAGTCTGATAGTTGTCGACGAAGATCTGCAGAGCGGAGCGTCTGTCAGCAGCGTCTTCCACACCCAAAAACTCAAAAAGGTTGTCTGGTAGATGCTGCTGGACGTGAAGGCATTTCATTACACTACCGGCAAGAAGCACGCTGCGAAGCAGATGAGTTAGTACGTTCTCGAACTTGTTCTTGCGACGGGTGGTTATCAGCTTTATGGACGACATGACCGGAAGACATTTCTTGGGGAAAAATGCCGACACGATATCGCGCAGAGTTTGGCAGGATCCCGAGCAGTTGGGGTCGTGACACGTCCAAACGTCGTCGAGCTTCGCTTTGAAGGCGACAAACTCCGAGTAGCGATAGGACACGCTCCATGAGTTCTTGGAGATCGAGCTGGTCAGGGTGCAGGTGTACACGGCATGGTCCACTTCTGTGGAGGTCGACGACGACATAGCCACGACAAGGGGTAGTTCACGCTGGACGTGAAGGCGTAGCATATCAAGCGAGAACCATTCGACGTGGCGTTGCCACGCGGTTGGAGTCCTTCTTGAGTAGTCAAATGCACCCGGAAAAACCATGAAGTTCTTGGTTACTTGCCAAGCCGCGCACTATGAAGGTAAAGGTCGTGGTAAAATCGAGAAGTGGGGATTGATCATCGCCGTGATGGCCTGTTACAGTAGTTACAGTGGTATGATTTGTAGCCTACACATTGTAGGTACAGTACAGGGGTCACGGCATGACTCATGCAGCAACTGCATGGCACTACAAGTTGGGGCGGCTACCCAGCCCCGCGAAAATCAAAGCACCATGCTACATGTAACTATATCTGACATAGAGTCTCTGTGACAGAGACATCATCCGCTGACCGAGTTGCACCTCACCCATCATCCTTTTCACATCTGCGGCAGTAGACAGCAGTCTCTACAGTGGTAGACTGACAACGAAGGTGGGTACGAACAGGACACAAATCAAACCTAAAACTATACGTAACACGGTTTAGTTATCCCTTCCTGTAAAACACGGTATCGGTTTTGCAGATATTTCGTTTGCTTTCCTGTAATTCATGAAGGAGTTAAAAATCTGGCAACAATTTGAATTTGAGTGCTCACGTTTCGAATTTGAGTGCTCATGTTTTGAATTTGACGTTTCGAAAAATGCTTACAATCGGCTTAGGCGAGTTTTGTGCTCCCAAAGCCGCCCTGGTGCCGCTCCAGCGCAACGAGCGACAAGATAGTCTCTATGAGCTCGCGCAGGGATTACGGAATCGCCGGCCGTCAGAAGCACAAAAACTGTAGTCAAAGTCTCAATTTAGCTGTAGAATTTCAAGAAATGTAGGTGCTCAAGTACAACATTATCAATACTCATGCACCAGAGGGTAGATGTTAACACGGGTAAACGATTTTGCTCCGTTGCGCTCCTGCGAGAAAAAAATTCTCTCGTCTGACGTGGGCAGTGCCCGGCTCGCTGGAATCCTCGGCGGTGGGCCCTACTTCGCGGGCGCCCAGCTGGGGTTTGATACAGATATGCGGCTCGCCTCCGTTGGCTCTCCACCCTCTCCCAGAAAAAAATGTGTACGTAGTTCCTCCCGTAGCATATATGGGTTGTCATGGAGTAGACCATGAATATACATGGATGCATTTTCGGTTAGTTCAATTAAGCTACGTTCGGCTACGCTTGGTTAGTTAGCAGAGACCCTCAAAATCGCTCAGCCACCATTGGATTTGACGGCTCGGGCGACAGTTATTAGTGGTTGCGTTAGCACACACACCTTTGCGGCACACGGGGCAGTGGAGCTTGACCAGCAGTCACTTGAAAATGCAGTCGCGGTGGAATGAGTGCTGACACGGGAGCTTGACTGAGGGTGTGTCTTCTATGGTGAAGTGCAAGTTCTCCTCACCACCTACCTCAGCATCACTGCATTCCGTATCGCGCTGTTCGCGCCCGCAGTCTAGACATATTGTGCACCGTACGGGTAACTGCGCATTATGATTGCTGATTGTCTGGTAGTCGTCAAGAACGATCTGCAATAGAGACCGCCGGTCGGCTGCATCCTTCACGGCCAGGAACACGAACACGTTTACCGGAACATATTGCTGCGCGTGTTTGCACTGCATCAAGCTCCCAGGGAGAAGCACCGAGCGGAGAAGATGAGTCAGTACGTCCTCGAACTTGTTCTTGCGACTGGTGATTGCTCCATCCCGCGACGACATGAATGGAAGGCGCTTCTTGGGGAAGAAAGCGGACACGATGTCACGCAAAGCTTGGCACGAACCAGTGCAGCCAAAGTCGTGGCATGTCCACTCGTCGTCAAGCTTTGTCCGAAACTGCACGAACTCAGAGTACCGATACGCCACGGCCCACGCCCGCTTCGTTGTCACGCTTGATACGGTGCAGTTATAGACGACAAAATGTTCCTCCCTCGTTGTCGACGAAACACTAACCACCAGTGGTAGTTCGTGCTGGACGTGTAGTCGAAGCATGTCGACCGAGTACCAATGAGCATGATCCTTCCGAGGGCCCATTATGGGGAAGGTCGCAAAGAACACGGGGTCCATGATGTGTGAGGTAGTGGTTGGAATTGATATTGCTCACTGACCTCGCTTCAGTTGCTACAGGATAGGATAGCTATTGTAGCTTCTTCTCACAGCGGGAGACTAGATTCAAAATCCACTTGAATTCACCTTCAACTTCAACACGCTGCGCTGTTACTGTTCGTATCACATGCAAGTACAAGCCGTTGCATGATAGTGCATTTAAAGTATTAATGATGGGCGTACCCATATTTGCGACCGTTATTCATTCGTCTACCACGAATCATGAGCTTTTGTGTGTTCTGGCTACGCTTAGCTGCTATACCTTGCATGTTGCGCTTCGTGTCACGAATCGTGGGGTGAAGAATGTCGCCGTCGAAGTCACTTAGCCACCACTGCACGGCGTGGCGCTTTGAGCGACAGTGGTTGGTCACACCTTTCGGGCAAAGACGAGCTCGACACACTGGGCAGTGGATTTCGAACAGCAGCCGCTGGAAAACGCACTCGCGATGGAACAGGTGCTTGCACGGGAGCACGATGAGTGAGTTATCACATTGCTGATGTCCGTGTTCTAGATCCACTTCGCACATGCAGATCATACATCCCACAGTCCTCCAGTCCGAGTGGCGGATATCCATGATTTCAGTCGCATCTGTCTGCACCATGATATCTTGGTAGTTGTCAACGAAAAGCTGCAATACCGAGCGCCTATCAGCGTCGCAGTTCACTCCAAGGAACTCGAACAGTTTACTTGGTACATTCTGGCGCGCGAAGTGACACTTCATTGCGCTGCCAGGAAGCAGCACGCAGCGAAGCAAGTGAGTCAGCACAACCTCGAACTTGAGTTTGCGACTAGTGACCACGCCTTGGAGCGAGGACAGGATCGGAAGACACTTCTTGGGAAAGAATGCGGCAATGATCTCACGCACGGCTTCGCACGAGCCCAAGCAATTGGAGTCGTAACACGTCCATTGATTCTTCAGTTTCTTCCTGAATGCGTCGAACTCCGAGTATCGGCGAGACACATTCCACACTTTTTTGCTTGTCAAGCTGGACACGGTACAATTGTAGACGACGAAGCCTCTCATCAACGATGCCGATGACACGCGAACATGGAGCGGTATATCTGGCGACAAATGATGGCGGAGCATTTCCAGCGAGTGCCATTCACTGCGGTTCTTCGCGAGGCCCCTGGCAGGGACGGTGGAGAAAAACACCATCGACGCAGTCCACGCACAAGCTGGTCAGTTGGTTAGTGACTTGATTCATCTCGAACCGGAGCAACCGAACAACAGGTACACAATTCCATCACTGCACCCACATCAGAGTTCGTCTACCAGCTTCAAGCAGGAGCCAGGATGGTGTTAATAGACGAATTAAGGAGCTCTAATCGCGTGAAGGGCTACGAGCCAAGGAAATTTCGTTTGGTTAAAACATCACGCGTTATATGAAAGGTTATACTGTAGACCTAGAAGGTTTCTTTTCGCTAAAATATCGCGTGTATCGCGAGTATCGGTATCTGTTGCATGAAAGACAACATGTCGGAAGGTATTCACTACAGGATCTGATGTGAACCTATTTTTTCGATAGTCCATGGTTTCTGACTACTGCTCCTCTTTGAATTCTCTCAACCACCACTGCACATGGCGCCCTGGTCCACAGTGGTCGGTTATTGCTGTGAGAGTCACCCCGACCCGGCACACATCGCTTGCGAGTTACCATTTCCATACTGGTGCTATAGATCACTAATCGAGAACATAGGATCAGTTTTACACAAGGCATCATATTAAATACATAGCTCCAACGCTCTACCTACAGTGTCGATTGCGCGTCGTAAACTTGAGTTTTAA
This sequence comes from Phytophthora fragariaefolia, assembly GCA_030267785.1. NCBI lineage: Eukaryota > Oomycota > Peronosporomycetes > Peronosporales > Peronosporaceae > Phytophthora > Phytophthora fragariaefolia. The sequence goes on along the minus strand of BSXT01001079.1, from coordinate 33,301 downwards.
GTTTTTTTATTTGATGCGGTAATCGCCGGTAGCGCTCGGAGCGAGCTCAGCATCAACCCCGCTGACTAGGCGCAGAGTACCCACAACGTTCACCCACGCTACATTCCTGGCATAGACAACGAGCTGTGTGAGGGTGATGTTGCAGAATTTGAGGTTTCCGCCGAGTCGTTTTAGTCGTACAATCATTTTTTGTGTCTTGAAACTCACAGCCGGGGCCGCCAGGTATGGGTGATGATAGTATTATTGCTGTACACTTCGCAGTACTCAGTCGATGCCATCGATTGTGCATTAAATATTCGTTTCGAATCGCTGGCGCTCTCAACGAACGAGACCAAGGTGTCCCATGTGCGAGCCTGTAATAATACCCACGAGAGATAGATTATATCCCCAAGCACAACCAAATACACCGCAGCATAAATAAGTCTTCCGTTCACATAGTGTCGAATGTGGTCGGCCCGTGAATTTGTGAGCAGCGATATCAATGATAAGGCCACGGATTATTCGACGATTGTCTTCAACGCACTTGCCTGAACGCTGCTCTTTAACCAGCTAAACTGCCTCCAAGACGTGACAGAAAAGCTCATTCTTCGCCTCGCGGAGCAGTACATTCGGTGCAGTCTGCAGTCCACCATCGCGCATGTTGGAGGCGAGATTTCCCATTTTGTTTAGCTGTAGGATGCTTGCATCGGTATGGAAGTCCTGTCAATGGGTCTACCTGTTCGTCCTCTTTAATAAGTCGCAACCTTCCAAGACGAGTCCATACCCAAGCTTCACTAGACCATGTATTACCCTTTCCAAGCCTAAAACAGCAGCCACGATGCAAATGGGTAACTGCGATGATGAACTCGAGCACGGCCACAGGTGGAGTGACGTCACTCGGGAGGTTGAAGTGGGCAGAGGTCACCCAATCAGAGGCGGTAGCAAACCTGAGGCTGCGACGCGTCCAGCATTGCGAATCGGTCTGCGCGGGCGAGCGCAAGGACCTCTTCATGTCTGCCGGACCCCGATTCAAATCTCCTCGGCTGCCTTAGAGCCGGCGTGCGGAGGACTGCATTACACTGCAGGCGGCATGCAACTGCCTGCGATCCACGCAGGCTCGTCACGTGCGGCTCAGGTGTCGAGTGTCGAAACAGGTGCTACAGAAATGACCTAAACTGAAGTTGCACCCGTAGACGTAAGTCGGAAGCGCGATCGGCAGCACTGCGGTCAGAGTCGCCGGCGCCGCTGAGACCGGCTCATTTCGCCAGGCAGATCACGTCGCTGCCGCCGGAACACGGTGCATTCCGGCCCGCCGGCGCCCTGTTTAACGCCCGCGAAAAAGGGCCTTCATCCATCATCACGGCACGGCGCAAGGTTTTGGCAGCCTCGTCTCTCGCCGGAGAAACTTCAAGAGCGGCTTACAATCCGCCACATCGAGTGCAACAACGCCAAGTAAGGCCTCCATCCGCCTGCTATTCCACAGCAACACGGCAGTGCAATTGTGTTCATCGCCACCGCCGTGGGTCATTCCTCCGCTGAGAGGGCCGACGCTTCTCCACCTCAGATATCCAACTGCAAGTGGAGCGATCTTTCATAGCCGGGGCGGGGCGCTGTTAAATACAGTCCGCGGCCGGGCTATGGCGCTCGCGCGACCTCGCGCCACCGACGCGCTTCAAGTTGTGGCAGCAGCGGCGCAGAGCGCGGACGCGGTCGGGGCCGCGACGGTCGCGCGAAGGCGTGCCGTCCAGCGCCACACGTAGCCTTGTCGGCGGTCTCCGTCACTCGCGAATCCGCCGGCTCAAGCCCAAGACCATCACTCTCGCTCCTCTCCGCGCCATGTTCGCCCGCGCCTCCTCGCTCTCGGCCCAGACGCTGCGCCGCGCCTTCTCCACGGCCTCCGGCCAGCAGAAGGTGGCGGTGCTGGGCGCCGCCGGCGGCATCGGCCAGCCCATGTCGCTGCTGCTGAAGGACTGCGACCACATCGGCCACCTGGGCCTCTTCGACGTGGTGAACACGCCCGGCGTGGCCGCCGACATCGGCCACATCAACACGCACGCCAAGGTGACGGGCCACGTGGGCATGGAGCAGGCCGGCGAGGCCCTGGAGGGCGCCGACGTCGTCGTGATCCCCGCTGGCGTGCCGCGCAAGCCCGGCATGACGCGCGACGACCTGTTCAACACGAACGCCGGCATCGTGCAGTCGCTGGCCGCCGCCGCCGCCGAGCACTGCCCCAACGCCATGATGCTCATCATCGCCAACCCCGTCAACTCGACGGTGCCCATCGTGGCCGAGACCTTCAAGAAGGCCGGCGTGTACGACCCTAAGCGCCTCTTCGGCGTCACCACGCTGGACGTGGTCCGCGCCGCCACCTTCGTGGCCGAGAACCAGAAGTGGAACCCGCGCACCACCAACGTCAAGGTCATCGGCGGCCACGCCGGCACCACCATCCTGCCCCTGCTCTCGCAGCTTGAGGGCGCCAAGTTCTCGGACGAGGACATCGCCAAGCTTACCCACCGCATCCAGTTCGGCGGCGACGAGGTGGTGCAGGCCAAGAACGGCACGGGCTCGGCCACGCTCTCCATGGCCTACGCCGGCGCGCGCTTCACCACGCGCCTCCTGGACGCCATGAACGGCGCCAAGGACGTCGTCGAGTGCTCGTACACGCAGAACGACGTCACCAAGCTGCCCTTCTTCTCCACGCCCGTCACGCTCGGCCCCAACGGTGTGGAGCAGGTGCACCACTTTGGCGAGATCTCGGCCGTTGAGCAGGCCAACTTCGACGAGATGATCGTGGCTCTCGAGGCCCAGATCAAGAAGGGTGTCGACTTCGCCAAGAACAACTAAGCCGTGACACTCACAGCTTTTTTGAAGGCTTGTTAGCTGGCTACTGGCCGCGAGCAGAAGCTGACCACGTAGTTTAGTGCGGATCGGACTGCATGCAGAACTCGACCGCCACCTAAGGATGTACGCTGGTGCAACCACTAATATCGAATACAGATTTGTTCACAAGACAAGCTGGGATGACTGGTACATGTTGGGAGAGGCGATGGTGCCGTAGTCTACTGATGCAACGAAACTGTGGGGGGAACTAGGTACTGGTGTAATAGGCAAGATATCGCCATGTCAGCATCAATCAAACACGTCACAGCCTCACGTTTTCTTTGCGCGACTAGCACAATGTCTCCCGTCTCATTGGTCAAGAATACAGCTGGTGCCAACTTCAATGCAAAGCTGAATGCCTTCATGTTTATCCGGATACGTGACAACCTTTTTGAGTTTTCGCGCGGCGAAAGATGCCGCTGACAGACACTCCGCTCTGGAGGCCCTCATCGACAACTACCAGGCTGTCGTACCGGAAAGCGAAGAGAGTGGGGATAACCAAGGTACTTCAAGCAGCGATGCGACATTGGAGTGCATGATATGCTTGTCCGACATATAGTAGTTGTGAAGCAGGCGACTCGCAACTGATCGAGCAGGACAGTGACACAAATTGTGCTCCCATGCGATCACGCATTCCACCGCAAGTAGTTTTCCGCACATATTGGATGAGCTTGTCTCCTAACGTGTTCACCAACTACTGTCGACCGCGCAATTACTCGGCAAAATGGTTTGCCAAGGACCTCTGGCATCTGGGTACTAATGTCGTATTACAGAGGGAATAGCTATTTTCATTTTGACTGGACATTTTGAAAATGAGTAATGCGTAAATACGAAACACAGGAGAATGCACAATAGCAGGACTTGACATGAACCCGTCAAAAATCGGTCGTTTGCTTTTCGACTAACATGTGAGTACTGGACGTGAAGCTGAGTTCAACGTCGTGTGTAAACTTCTGAGAAAACCTACCAACCCAACAAATTACAACATGCAACGTCGACGAAATAGAAGTCCAAAAATTTCAGCAAGAGTCCCGGCATACTTCTTGCGAGGCCTTGCAGTACAGTACCGTATTGAATTGTTTGAACCCTGCGTTCGACTCTCTTTTCAGTGCTTGACAATAGTCTGAGCAGCTCTCTTCGCCCTCGCGGCACAACTCGACGCTGCTCTCTACTCGCAGCCTCTCCGACCTCTGGCGGTAATCGACATCACCCGAACAAATCATGCACTCCGTCTTGGCAGGTTTAACGTTTGCCTCGAGCAAAATATTTACGTCGTCATTTACAAAACTTACATTGCAGCAGTCGTTTTGAAACCTTCGATTAGATAGATAAAGCAGTCTCGTGCCATGTGTCGCATTCCATTTGCGATCAACCCAAAAGGATCAGCATGCTTTCCGCATTTGATTCATATTCCTTCGATATTGAAAAAAAAACCTAGGCACATCAATTTGGCTCGGATATCAAAATCCAGTGATTTAATGGGTATTTGGATACATTTCACCGCTTTATCTTTACTCAAAACAGAGAAAGTGTACTTGACAGGAGTCTGTCTAAAGTGTAGTAATGTATTTCGCTAGCGCTTGACGGGAAATTCCAGGCACCTGATGAAAGGAGTTTATCTTGTGCATAGGCCTACTGCTCGAGCTCGCTGATTGCCTGCTCAATTGTGGGACTGGGAGGTGGAGTTTGTTTGACGCGGTAGGGTGTGCACAGGATTCGGATGCAGTCCTGAACATCAATGCACTCGGTGTTGTTCGGATCGAGTGCGCTGATGATGTCATCGACGTAGCAACTTACTTCGTGCTGGTTGCTATCCGGTACGTGTGCATACGCATTCTCAAGGAGTCGTTGCATCTTGGTGCGGAAAACCACGACGGGAATATCTTCTTCGTTCGGAAACAGACACTGTTTCGCGTATTAGCGGGTGGACAATAGGCAACGGAGGCGAAGGTTTCGTGGAACTTACTTGGAAGGCGCTCATGAGGTCTGTTTCGTCGTGCGGAGGTGTGACAAGCATGCCGCACAACACAACCCATTCCTGAAGATCGATGGCCTTGCTGCCTACTCACACAATAAAAAACGCAACCTCTGAGTTTGAATAACACGTTTGCAACAACACAAGATCTGCCTGACCGTCTGCATCTGCAATGAGCAAGTATTCGTCCAGCTCTTTGTCACTTGGCGATATCCCCAATAAGGTGAGCGCCTGCAGGAGTTCCAGGTATTGTGTTTATAAGGCTCAGATCATTGTACCGTGTCAATCCCGTACCTCGTGCAGCTCAAACCGCAGCATGATCCCGGAGTTGTCAGCTGCAATCCACAGTCCCACCATCCAGAAGTCAGATCGATGATCCTGCTATAATACACTGCTGAACCTCGGAAGACGCACTGTCGATCTGTCTGAAAATGTGGTGGAAGAAGCGGATGTCTTCGGGCGAGAGCTGCTCCGAGATCTGCTCCATCTGCATGGTCTTCTCGGGGTCCAAATTCATCTTGCGCATGGCCACCTCGGTGAGCAACTGGGAGCGCCGCAAACGCGAGGCCGTCAGCCTCGCGCGCCTGCGGCGTGAGCTCGCCATGGACGTCGAGCGCGAGAACAGCATCCTCTTCCTCCCCTCACTGCAACACCGTCCCCAAAACGGCAAACCCAAAAGGCTTTTTTTTGCGCGAAACGGACATGTTGAAGTTGTCTTTCATGTAGTCCACACCACCACGTTCATTTAAAGGAAGATTCTCTGCACCCATGTGTCCGTATACAGGGTGAAGTAGCGGCGCCAGTCAAATCGGGCGTCATTGTGTCAATCGCCACCTCGCAGTCGACGACGCTATGGGACGCGTGAGCGCCAAGAGGAAGCTGAAGCAGTGCGACCCGTTCTTCAAGGGCAAGCGTGACAGCGGCAAGAAGGAGAAGGCGTATGACCTGCCGCCCACCGAGTCGAAGCGCTCCAAGAAACGGCGCCGCAAGATGCTGAGCGACGATGCCATGGAGCAGTTCGTGATGCGCACGTCCGCTGTGGACGGCGACGGCTCCAACAGGGGCAAGAGGCAGAAGCTGCAGGTGGGCTCCATCCGCGAGGGCGAGTCCATGCGCGAGTTCAACAAGCGCATTAGCACCGAGGTCAAGCGCGTGATCTACGACGCCGCCAAGCAGGGCCGCCGCAGCAGCGAGAAGCGCAAGGTCTACCTGGCCAAGAAGAAGGAGAAGGCGCGCGACAAGAAGATGACGGAGCAGGAGCGCTACGAGCGCGACTACCAGAGCACGGGCAGCACCAAGAAGGACTTTTTCCAGGACGCCGCGCCCGTGCGCTTCGGCGAGCGCGTGGACGCGCCGCCCATCATGCCCAAGCTCTCGGGCATCTTCAAGAAGCGCGCGCAGCAGCTGGAGCGCGAGAAGGCTAAGGCCGAGAGGAAGAACGCGCTGGCGGCCGGCGCGCGCGTCATCAAGCGTGCCAAGAAGTAGCGCCTCGTCGACGCCGAACATGCGAATACATTTGCTGTCTTGTGTTAACATTAGGAGTGCGCTGCGCCGGCGGCTGATGCGGCGTCTAGTCTAACTGCACCTGCAGGTTGCGTCACGGAGCGGCGTGGACCTGATCAGTGCGTGGCTGCAGCGATGTCTAGTCGGAGCCCTTATCGCCCGACGCGCCGCCCAGCAGCCCGGCGCGTTGCCGCGGGTCCTTCCTCAAGTCGAACGAGCTCATGTGGTTCCCTCTCTCGCGCCGCAGCAGCACGAACGCCACTGCCAGCACCACCGTCATCACCGCCTGCACCGCAAACAGCAGCAAGTGAGTTCACTGTATCATCCTCACTTCAACCTTCTCCTGCTTAAAGAATCTGCCCCCCCTCTCCATACCTCGAACTTGACCACGGCCACGCCTGGCCGCGCCGTGTCCGCGGGCGAGCAGGCCTTGAACCTCGTCTCCCGCTCGTCCTCTGGCCGCGTGAGCAGCGCCGCGTCCTTCGGGTCCTTGGGCCGCGGGCAGTCGAGCTCCTGGCGGTGGCCAGTCTCGCGGCAGAAGCTCTCGTCGCGCTCCGACTCGGGGCAGGCCACGCACTCGCCCACGAGCAAGCATGCAAGCCCCGACACGGGGTCGTACACGCGGTGCGCGGACACGAGCGCGCGGCCGCGGCGCTGTAGCGGGTTGGTCGAGTCCTTGAGCCCTCCTCCGGTCTCGTGGGGCTTGGCGGCGAACTGCGCGCCCTGCTGGCGCAGATGGCGGCCCGCGTGGTGTGCGGGAGCGTACGCTACCTGTTCCGCGTCTTCACCGGCCGCTGCGGCCGCCAGCAGCGCCACGCACAGCGCTACAAGCGCCCGCACGAGCTTCATGGCGCGTGGAAGAAGGAAGAAGATAAAGTGGAGACGGGGCGGTACTCCTCCGGATGAGTTTGGTGTGCAGCACACCACTTTGGGATTAGATACAGTGGAGGAAGAGTTTAGTGTGGGATACACAACATTGCAATCGCGACGAGGGGAACGTTAACGAGGCGAGCGACATGGCGGGCGTGGTGCTCGCGACGGCGGGTTATGACCACACCATCCGCTTCTGGGAGGCCGCGTCGGGCACGTGCAACCGCACGGTCAAGTACCCAGACTCGGTAGGGCGCGTCTCCCGCTGGAACGGCGGCGATCCGAGCGCTCCACGCCGCGGAATCGCCGCTCGACGCGTTGCCACGTGCCGCTCTAACCCGCTCGCCTGCTGATGCTTGCAGCAAGTGAACTGCCTGCAGATTACGCCCGACAAGAAGTACATCGCGGCGGCGGGCAACCCGCACATCCGCCTCTTCGAGATCAACAGCAACAACCCCAACCACGTGACCAGCTACGACGGCCACGCCAGCAACGTCACGTCGCTGGGCTTCCAGCGCCACGGCAAGTGGATGTACTCGTGCTCGGACGACGGCAGCGTCAAGATCTGGGACCTGCGCGCGCCCGGCTGCCAGCGCAGCTACGACGCCGGCGTGCCGCTCAACTCGGTGGTGCTGCACCCGAACCAGGCGGAGTTGCTCGTCGGAGACCAGAACGGCTGCGTGCGCGTGTACGACCTTACGGCCAACGCCATGGTGACCAAGCTGGAGCCGCCCACGGGCGACACCGGAGAGAGCAGCATCCGCTCGGTGGATATCGTCCGTGACGGCAGCGCACTGGTGGCGGCCAACAACCACGGCAAGTGCTTCTTCTACCGACCGAAGCCCGAGGGCCACTACGAGCTGCATGGCTCCGTGCAGGCACACAATGGCTACATCCTCAAGACAAGGATCAGCGCTAATGGCAAGTTCTTGGCTACGTGCTCGTCCGACAAAACGGCCAAGGTTTGGAGTCTGCCCGCGGTCATGGCGGCTTCTGTTAACGGCGAAGCGCACGAGCCGGAGATGCACGGCAACGGATCGATCAGCTCGCAACGACCGATGAGCTCCTCCAGTGTGAGCTCGACGCTTGGACCCACGGCACCGCCTGTGCCGAGCAGCAGTGGGCTTATTCACACACTGCAGGGCCACCAGCGGTGGGTGTGGGACTGTGCGTTCTCGGCGGTGTCATCGTACTTGGTGACCTGCTCGTCGGACCAAAGCGCTCGGCTCTGGGACCTGAGTCAAGGCGAGGCCATTCGCCAGTACAGCGGCCACCACAAGGCTGTCATTTGCGTGGCGCTCAACGACGCCGTCGCTGACTAACAAACAGACGCGTAGGTGGAGCAACGCGATGAGCTGCTGTAGAGGAAGGATCCAAATTATATGAAGAAGGTGATGTGAAACTGTGCAGGGGTTGGTTACTCTTAGAGCTGTGTGTGTGTGTGTTGACTGTGGGGATGGAGCTACGGTATCTACGTGAAGGTCTTCTTGGTCATGATGGCGTAGAACTCCTCGGCATTGATCTCGCCGTCCTGGTCCGTGTCGGCACGCTCGATCATCTCGAGCAGCTCGGCGTCCGTCATGGTCTCGCCCAGCTCCTTGGCCACGCGCTTGAGGTTGCGCAGCGAGATCTTGCCCGTCTGGTCGTCGTCGAACAGGTTGAAGACCTTCTGGATGTCCTCTCTCGAGTCCTTGTCACTCTGCCATTGCCACACAACACACACACACACACACACACAACAGCGTCCAGAGGGTCCCATCAGTGCCGAGTCTCTCCATCCATCCAGCCAGCCAGCGCACGCACTGACCATCTTGGCGGTCATCATGTCGAGGAACTCCTCAAAGTCGATGGAGCCGCTGCCGTCCTTGTCGATGTCGCCGATCATCTGGTAGATGGTCTGGTTCTTGGCCTCGAAGCCCAGCGACTGCATGGCGGCCTTGAGCTCCTTGGGGTCGATCGTGCCGCTGCCGTCCGTGTCGAAGAGGTTGAAGGCCTCGCGGATCTCCTCGATCTCCTCCTCGCTGAGCCCCGGGCGCTCGTACGTCTTGGCGTTGCGCTTCTGCGAGATGCGGCGCGCCATGGCCGCGCTCTCCTCCGCTGGTCTTCTCGCTCTGCTGCGGCGGCGGCGCGCTCGGAAGTGGCCGCCCGGGGGCGCCGTCTCGCTGCGGGAGCCTCTTGGGTTCGTTACTGCAACCGCCGCGTCGCGATTGGTCGAAATCGCGTATCCGAACGTCTTTGATTGGCGGAAAGACCTTCGGCAATGCCATTGGCGCAAAAAGAATCTTTTCCGGCGAATCAGCGGCCGCTTCTTTTCTCGGCGCCCGCATTTTCTCTTTTGCGCCCAAGCGCGCAGGGCACGCAGGAAGGCAGCATGGAGCCCCCGACCACGCGGCGCGCGGCGGCGCGCGCGGGCTTCGCGAGCGCGCGCATGCTGGAGGCGCAGCGCGCGTTCCAGAGCGTGGTGAAGCAGGAGCTGCAGCAGCTGTTGGCGCGCGGCGCGCGCCGCGAGGACGCCGTCAAGCTGCTGCTGCGCCGCATCGTGGCCAGCACGGAGCCGCCCGAGGCCGCGGCCGTGCGCGGCGTCATGCGCCAGTTCCAGATGCACTACGACGACGCCGTGCGCGCGCTCATCGTGAAGCAGGAGCTCGCGCGCCTGAAGCGGCAGGGGCTCGACTCGTTCGCGGCCATCGAGGAGCTCACGCGCAAGATGAAGCGGCGGGAGGCGCGGCCGGCTGCAGAAGCGGCGGCTGAGCAGGTGGAGGACCAGGCAGAGCACGGGGAAATTTTGAGTGGAGAGAAGGAGGAGGAGGGGGGAGAAGAAGAAGACACAGAAGAAAAGACGTCGACGCCGGAAGAGAAGGGGGACGCCGAGGATGCCTCGGAGAGGGAGGAGGGACCCATGCCGGCGGCGGAGATGGCGTCGCCGACGTCGGAGAAGGACGGCAACGAGTCGTCCTTGTCGCTGTGCCAACGCATCGGCCAGGTGTCGATTTCGTCCGGCAACACGCCGGAGATTGACTCGACGGAGGGGAAGGACCACGAGCAGGAAGCGAGAGAAGACACGGTCGGAGAGGAGAACGAGTCAGCTGGAGAGAAGAACCAGGCGGCGTTCAAATCGCCGCTGAGGGTCCGCAGCCCGTCCAGCAACACACTGGCAGATCTCACGCCGCAGTCGCGTAAACGTCGAGCCGCCTTCGGAATTCAGTATGATACCGCTAGTAATAATCGTAGTAACAACAGCGGGCGCAGCGTCAAGCCCCTGTTCCCGAGCTTGAAGAAGCAGAAGCTGTGCGCCGAAGTCGGCGACGGGTTTCTTCAGGTTGTCACACGGAAGTCCAAGCCGACGTCGACGACATCATCGAGGAGCACAGCAGCAGCAGGAAAATCTAGTTCACCACCGAGTGGGGGCAAGGGTGGCGGGTCAACGCGGAGCGAACACGGTACCAAGAATTTGCACAAGCGGCAAAGAGTGAGCCCCGAAGGAATGCAAGATGATGAAGAATCCCCCATTGCGGAAGAGCTTCGTGTACCCCACGTCCATCACCGACATCACGCACACCACCACCACCACAGCAAGCGCCAGAAGAGCGGGAGCCTTTGAACGACTACGTGCGGCTTGAATATCCGAGCGACGGCGAGCGAGAGAATACGAGCCTAATTATTTCCCTTCTGTAAAACCTTTTGAAGATGTAGAAAAGCTAGGATGAGAGTGAAGAAGAAAATGGAGACGCCGTGCGAAGACAGCACGGCGCGTTTGGAAACGGCAAGTCGTTTCCGGGCTTACTTTTGTACAAGAATGAGGTGAGGAAGAGCAAGGCTTCAACTGTAGGAAGAAAACATGAATGCGTGTTTGTATTGAGTTTCTGGTGCTCTATCCTTGCTCTAGGTATGCTGCTCAGCCACGAAAATGGCGCGTGGTACTCGGACGCAAGTCGATGCCGCGATCGTGCAATTCCTGCATCAGCTTCATGAATTCGCCCACGGAAACCTTCACAGCGCGGTTCGACGTGAGTCCACTAGCTTCGAGCGCGGCCTCGACCCGCTCTGTGACTGCCTGGTGCTTGTCTTCGCCTTCAGCCAGCGTATCTTCCTTCAGTACATATTGCGATCTCGCCGTCTTGGCAAGTAGCAACGCTCTCAGCGTCTTGTTCTTGCGCTCGAAGCACAGCCTCAGCAGTGCGTCAAACTTCTGGAAGAACAATTCATCCGCCGGCAGAGCAGGCGTCGCCGCCGCCCGCGGCGAGAGTTTGATGACTCTCGAGTCCACCTTGGGCGGCGGCAGGAAGTGTTCCCTCGGCACCTTCACCACGGACGTGACCTCCGCCACCAGCGCCGTGTTGGCACTCAGGCGGCTGTAGTTCTTGTTGCCTGGCTGGGCCAGCAGCCTCAAGGCGAACTCCTCCTGCACCAGCAGCACCGCGCACTGGAACGTCGTCGGGAAGCGGTGCATGTAGCTCGAGAGCCTGGACACCACGAGCGACGACAACTGGTACGGGATGTTGGCCACGCAGGCGTCGAACCGCTTGCCCTGCTCGCCGTCGAAGCGGAAGTCCTCGAAGTCCGAGTGCTCGAGCACGAGGCGGCCAGCCTCGAGCTCGGCCGGGAACCGGAGCTGGAGCTGCTCCACCATGCGCGGGTCGAACTCCACGGCGTGCACCTGCACGTCGGGGCCCACGCGCAGCAGCGCCGACGTCAAGTTGCCCGTCCCGGGGCCGATCTCCAGCACGCGAACTGGCCCCGCCGAGAGCTGCGAGGCCGCCACGATGTCGTCCAGGACGCCGTCGGACACCAGCAGGTGCTGCCCCAGCTTGCGCTTCAGGTGCGGCGTGCCGCGCAGGCGCGAGACGTTGGAGCTGGACGCCCAGCGCCGCGCCACTCGAGACGTAAGCGCCATGGCCACAGCTTCGCAATGGGATGGAGAGTGTACCGAGGAATGGGTACAATCGAACACCGGAAATCGATTTCGGTGGGCGACAACGTCATGACGACCGAAGTGTGATTTCGTCGTACCGGTATCAGCAGTACTGTACTCAAATCAAACCGAACTTGAGCGAGATATTTTATTTTTGTCTGAGCAGCAGTTTTCGTACCTCTTTTTACTCAAGTGAAGTTCAGCAAAAATGCCTCCGCGCGTCGTGGTGGGGGATCACACCCCGCCGTTGGCGTGGTAAGGGTCCTGCTCGAGTCAAAGCGCCTACGCCCGAGTAGTTGATGACCTCTATTCACAGTGTCCACCTACCGCGCCAACCAACCAAAGAGTAAAATGAAAACATTTCCCGCAAAAATTTCTGGCCTTATTATCCATCCGTGTCTGGTTCAATTATGAGAGCCCCAGTTCTTGACACCAGAACTAACAGAGTCTGTAAATGGTTGCATTGCTACGAGAGCATTTCTCGATGTAACACGCGATATTAGCAGATAATGTTGTCGGGATTTGTTTGCAAAAGTTAGACAAGTACCTGACTTCCAATCAACAGTAACAAGCGAGCTCAAAGCTGTATCTTGCACTTTGTATCTCGTAGATCCAACAGCGCATACGAAAGGAAACTGTTGGATCTTTAGCAGCAAACTTAGTGGAATACCATTTGGTGCGGGAGGTAATCGAGCTTTGCATTTTGAATTCGCCTCAGTTGTACGAAGTACTTCGTATAAAATACTGGAAACACTTGTGGACTGACCATCGGCATAGCTCCAGGCCCTCAGCCAATTCTTCTGAAATCTACTAAAGGTGCTTCACTTGATATTTTGACAAGTATGCCATTTTTGGCATCTCGACCAATGCTAAACTTTGTTGAAGGCTTTTGAGCCTTTAAAAAGGTTGCGTCGATTAGAGTTCCAAGTGTACCACTCGCCACTCATTCCATAGGGCGAACATTTTGCGTTATTTGATTAGGTATTCCCGGTATCAAATCAAGGAACAGTGCCATCCTTCCAAATCGCGGATAATCTGGAAGGTTCATCACATGGGCAATTTCAGTACGACATAAGCGGTTCAAAGCCCCTTTGATATTTGCCACTAAACGAATCGGGTAGCGACTTTTTTCGAGTTTTATTGCAGTCTTCTGCGCATCGTCAAATGCAAACCTATCAAGGAACTAACATCCAATTTTCCGTTCACCCACAAGACATGGAGTTCTAAACTCTAGCATTATGGAACCCTCTCACACAAATTCTGCTCCTGATTCTGATTTCAATCAACCAACAAGAAACATATTTTTCACGTTACTTCTTGTAACACTGCTTCATTCGACCTGTTTTCTCTCTGGGAGAAAGTGCTCCGGGTAGCCTAATTTCGGTAGTGTTTGTTGGCTGCACCGGACTCGACCGTGCAATCCAGAGGCAAGTCTGACTGTCATCAGGCGGATGTTGGCTGTGGACAAAATGTTCGGAAGGGTGTGGGATTGGCGCGTTCTGGTGGTTATGTCTACTCTGGTGGCACTCGACTCGACTCGAGTTCTGAAGCACTCCCTGTAAGGGTTTTGTGCATGCCGTCTGCGTAAGCAGAGGGGAATACAGGAGGACGTCCAATGGGGCATAACGCATTTGCGGTGGCAAGAGCGGTGAGTGGCAGCCTGCCACTGGAAGGCGATCTCCGCTGGATGGAATTGCGCCGTACGTTTGGTAAGCTGTGCGGAACTCACGTCTAGGAGACATTTACTCGAAAGCTCGACCAGATCAATGCACACAAGCACCAAAGCAAGTAATCCTCGACGCGGGAAGCGGGTGTAGCTGACCGCGGTGGTCACCTCTTTCATTCCTCGATTTGCATCGTCGAGTGCGAGTGATCTGCCCTGTCCAAATTCAATGGACGACACACCGCTGCTGTCCTTGTCGCCCGTGGCTGGAGACTCGGGAGCATTCTCACTGTTGCCAACAGACTTGAGCCGACTGCTGGCGCTGTCGGCGCCACCCCCGAGCTCACCTTCTTCGTCTCCCGGCACCGTTGCCAGTGCTGCCGCACCATCAGACTTCCGAAACGATGAAGATCAAGACTTCCATGCCCAGTTGGAGACGCTGGGAGGCATTCTGGGGCTGGCGCGGGCGCTGCACGTGGACCTGGAACATGGTCTCAATGGTGACGACAGCAGCGGGGACTTGGTCAGCCGCGCCGAGTGGTTCGGCGTCAACTACGTCGCTCCGTCACCTTGGCGCGGCCTGCTTCAGCTCATGGCGGAAGCAGCATTTACGGACACGACCAATCTCATTCTGGTCATCGATGGTGTTGTGGCGGTCGCTCTGGGCATGGCCGTCGGTGGCAACCCCGGCACGGACTGAATGGAGGGCACCTGCGTGTTGATCGCTGTGCTCGCTATTGCACTGGTGACGGCGGTCGGGGACTTCCAGAAGGAACGTCAGTTCCGAGCGTTGAACGCGGTGAACGAGAATGAGTTGGTGCGTGCTGTGAGGTTTGGTGCATCGGAGAGCTCTGACGACAGCAATGACTCGCGAGTTCGCAAGTGGTCGCTGGTGGTGGGCGATATTGTTCAGCTTGAGCCTGGCGATGTGGTGCCTGCCGATGGCCTTGCATTCAACACGCGTGAGCTTAAGGTTGACGAAAGCACGCTCACGGGTGAGCCCGAGCTCATGCGCAAGGGCGACGCACTGCTGCTGCCTGGTTGCCAGGAAGACGAGATCCTGTCTATCAAACTCTTCTCTGGCACGAGGGTGATGGAGGGTTTCGCCAAGATGCTGGTGCTCTGTGTGGGTGAACACTTGCAGCACGGCCAGATCACAGCGTTAATTAACGGCGGCGGATCAGAGAAACATGACGACAACGACGACGAAGAAGAAAGCGTGAATGAGAGTAAAATGAAGCCAAACAGCTCGGCTGCTTCCATTCAAGATGGAAACTACTTCTCTTTGGACGTTGCAGATACTTCTGCGAAGGCACAAGAACGTTGTGACTCCTCTAAGCCAAAGGTGAAGACAAAAAAGAAAAAGTCTACGCGTCGTGAACGCACTCCTCTGGCCCAGAAGATCGAAGCACTCAACTTGTGGCTCGGCAAAGTGGGTGTCGTTGTCTCCACTTTAATTTTTGTCGTGCTCTGTGTACGGTTCAGCATTGAGACTTTCGTGCAGGAACCTCATCATTCCTGGGAAGCAGCCTACCTGCGCGATTACCTGTCGTACTTCATTCTGGGCACGACAATTCTGGTGGTGGCCATCCCTGAAGGCCTTCCGTTGGCTGTGGCAATTGCTCTAGCCCTCGCAGTGCGTCGCATGCTGCGAGGACGCAGTCTTGTGCGCCATTTAGCAGCATGTGAGACGATCGGTAACGCAACAACGCTGTGCATTTAGTGCGGCCTGCAGCTCGCCATGGTGCAGCACGGAGGCGAGGCGTGATGTGACTCGTAGGACAGATCCTGGAAAGAAGAGAGAAGGAAAGTGCGGCCCTCACAGCAGCACAGTGAGGGGGGGTCAAACATCGGCATGGGAGTATTGGCACTCCCCATCGGCTGGATGCTGCGCGTATCATCCATTGAAAATCGCGTGCTTCGACGACGCCAAGAAGAAGAAACAGAAGAAGAACATCTCCAAACCAGCATCTTGAAGTTACCAATCCTATCACCTCCACCGGATCGTAATCAGATTGTGTGTGTACGCCACACCAACGCGCTGCAATCGTTCCCATACATCTATCTGCGCGACCGTATCCCACGCAACAACACCAAAAAACCTCTCGAAGCGCATTTCCCTATTTTCTCCAGGCGCAAGATGCTCTCGGCGGCGCGCGCGGAGGACGCGACGGCGGCGCTGTGGCTCGAGCTCGTGGACAGCAGCGTGGAGTGCGAGCTGTGCAACGAGCCGTACGACGACGACGACGCCGCGGCGGGCCACACGCCGCGGCTGCTGGCCTGCGGCCACACGTACTGCCAGGTAGGAAGCGCTCGCCGCCGTCTGCTTCTCCCCACGCGCTGACGTCACAACGTGCTGCTGGCTGCAGAGCTGCCTGGACGGCTGGGCGCAGCACGGCGGCGCGTCCGGCGGCGAGCTGGCGGCCATCGAGTGCCCCACGTGCCGCCGCGTGACGCGCTTCGACGCGGCCGCGGGCGCGCGCGCGCTGCCCAAGAACTTCGAGCTGGTGCGCGCGCGCCAGGAGATGGAGGCGCAGACGCAGACGCAGCTGCGCCGCCTCAAGGAGGCGTGGGCCACGCAGGTGAAGGAGAAGGAGCAGCTCGCGCGCGAGGCCGAGGAGCACGCGCGCACGGCCCAGCGCGAGAGCGTGCAGGCCTCGCAGCGCGCCGTGTTCCTGGCCAAGCAGGTGGAGATCAACGAGCAGGAGAAGCGGCGCGCGCAGGAGCTGGCCGAGGAGGCGCGCCACCGCGCGCTCGTGGCCTCCCAGCAGGCCGAGGCCCTGCAGGCCGAGACGGAGAACCTCAAGCGCCAGCTGCAGAGCGACGCCGCGCAGCTCGCGCGCGTGCAGCGCGACGCCTCCAGCGCCGCCGCCGTGGCCAAGGAGCTGCACTCCAAGGCGGAGCAGCTGCAGCAGCAGGTGGACTGCGTCCGCGCGCAGCTCTCGCTGCATGCGGGGAGGCACGACCCCAGCAAGCTCGTGGTGCTGGTGTGCGAGCCCACGACGGTCGGCTCCTGGCTGCTGCCGTACACGAGGTACGCGGTGATCAGCATTGCCAGCGACACGGCGAAGGGCGCACAGGCTATCGACCCCTACCAGGCGGCCAAAACGTGGACGCGGCTGCGCCAAGTGGAGGAGCCCAGCTCGTCGGTCAAAGTCTACCGCCGGTACAGCGATTTCGTCTGGCTGCTGCGCGAACTGCAGCGTCAGTTTCCCTTCGAGCTGGTGCCTTGCGTGCCGGGCAAGCAGCTCTTTTTCAACAAGGAGAAGGAGTTTGTTGGCGAGCGCATGCGCCTGCTGCAAGCGTTCGTGCGCGGGGTGCTTCGGCAGCCGCTTCTTGCAGTCACCGAAGAAGTGCGGGCATTTTTGCTATCCACCACTGAAGAGCTTGACAGTCTCCGGCGCGCTACGTCGAGTTATTACAGCAGTTTGGATGGAGATGATTTGCTTTCGGTAGACGAGGAGTCGCCAGACGATGAGGTTGAGTCTCGAAACTCGTCTCCTCCAGCGGTTAGCCCTCCTTCAGCGTCAAATGGAACATCGTTGAGCAAGCGAAGCAGCAGCTGGAGTGCATGGGGTGCCGTATCTGCGATCACATCGAGTGCTGCTAAGCTGGTGACTACGACTGGCACAGCTCTCACTGGAATTGGCACGAAGACTGGTTCTGCAGGTCTTCCTGAAGATCCAGAGCTTGAACTGTCAATGAGTTTTGTTGAGGCGGAGGGAGCAGACGCAGCAACGCGGGCGAGTATCGAGCGGCGGCGCAAGTACATTGACGTGGCAAGATTTTATCAGTCGATGGCACAAAAGGGAAGCCAGCTGTCTCGCGCTTCAAGGCAGCAGTCCCACCACCTCCACCGCATGTGTGAGCTATTGCACGATATGAACAATCTGGACCAAGATCATGCGCGCCGTCGTCGGGAGAGACTCGCGGCTTCTCAAGTTGTAAGATCTCGGGACGGTGAAGACGACGATATGGAGACGCGCGCTTTTGATGAACGGGCATCCGATGTATTCAGCGCCATCTCTCTGAACACGAAGAACGATGCAGACTGTATGGAGTACGCGTTACTGGAAGTTGTACGCATGCAGACGTTGGAGCTGGGTGGCATTGAGGACGCGTTTGCGCGGGTGCGCCGTCGCGAGGAGGCGCTTCAAGCACAACAGGCTTCGAGCGCACCTGCTAGTAGTCCGATCATGACCACGAACGATAGTGGAGCCACAATCTCTGCGTTGGCTTTGAAGCGCGAAGAGCTTGCGACCCACCGGCGCGACTTGAACGACAAGGTGGCAAGACTGGATCCAGGCCGGTCGCAGTTCGTGTTGGATGTGCTGCGCAAGAATACAAGCGAGATGCACAAGCTAGCGAAAACGAAGCGGAAACTCTACCAGGCGTCTCAGCAACAGCTTCTTGGCGTGGGGCGCTAAATGATCCGGCGCGAACAAGCCAAGAGGTCGAGGTGAAGACCAGAGTGGCAGCAATGGTAAGTGTGTATTAAATATATAAGGTGTTTGGCAACTTGCTCGCTTGCTATGCGCGCTTCTTCACTGCAGCCAACTTCTTGTTGGCGGCGCTGTCAGGGAGATACGAAGAGTATGGGGGAGCTACGCGCTTGCAGTACGTCTGCATGGACGGAATGTCGACGTGGATGGGGCGATTCAGGTACGTCAGCACGTCTTCATCTCCGTCCTCACCACTTTCTGCTTCGTCGTCTGGTGCCGAGTCGTTCTCCCCGTCGTCGTCCGAGACGTGGTCTTCTGGCTGGGGATAGCTGCCCTGCGCCGCGCTTGTCACGAGCTGCTGGAATCTCGCCATCTCGGCCTCGACCTGAGTCACCAGGGATTGGTACTCGGTTAGCGGCGCGGCGGCTGTGCCCGCAGCCAGATCAAAGGCGCGCGAAAGACTCGCCGTCAGTCGCTCGCCCAGCTGCACCATCTGCAGGGCAGCGGCGCGCGCTGCCGTCGTGCGGGGCTCGGCGAAGCAGCGCATCCAGGCGAGCTTGGCCTGCACGAGCAGTGGCCGCAGCTGGAGCTGCCGCGCGGCCACGCGCGCCTTGAGCTCCAGCCGCGTCTCGATGGAGAAGTAGTGCGACGCATCCGCGTTAGCGCCGGGAGCCGCCGTCGGCGGCAGCACGAGCGTCGCCCGCTGGCGTGTGGACGAGCCGCGCGCGGGCGTCGCAGCGATTGGGCCGCTAGCTTGACGTCGGAGCTGCGCCGCCGGGTCCATGGTTGTCCGTCCTGTGGCTCTGCGGGCTCGGCGCGTGCAACGTGGCACACGCGGTGACTGCAGTGGCCCCGCCGCCGTGATTGCAGTTGGACGGCGCAGCTCACCCGGGAGCCCGTCCGTCCACGCCTAAGTTTAGCGGCGACCACCACGTTCATCCATGACACGTGTGCATGGAGTCCGACTCGAGAGACGTGAAGCCTCGCGTGCGTGAAGTTTCTCGCCCCACCCCGCGCAGATCTGCGAGCCGCGCGCGAGCGCACGACGGCGGCCCGCAGATTGCTTATCCGGCGTATCCGGCCCCATGTCTCTCCAGCTC
Source organism: Phytophthora fragariaefolia (assembly GCA_030267785.1). Classification (NCBI taxonomy): domain Eukaryota; phylum Oomycota; class Peronosporomycetes; order Peronosporales; family Peronosporaceae; genus Phytophthora; species Phytophthora fragariaefolia. Next base: position 13,977 of record BSXT01001079.1, on the reverse strand, counting down.
GCGCGCGCGGATGGACCGCCGCCGCGCGCGCATTGAGGACGCCCGGAAGGCTCCCGCCGCGCGGCGCGACGACGGCAGGACAAGTCCCGCGCAGCGACCGCGCGCAACTTGGCGGCAATTTTTTGCCGCCGGAAGCTTCAGGCGCGCGGGGCCCCATCGAGAGCCGCGCCGCGTGTTCCGCGAACGCCCCCGGACGCCCGCCCATTGTCGGATCGCACGGGACCTGCCGCCCTCAAGTCGCCGCCAGGATCTGCCGCGGAGCTGTGAACAAGGCAGCAGAAGGTCCACCCCCTGCGGCGGAGCACCCGCTCGCGTGCGCGCATCCCCCCCCCCTAAATTAGAGTCTAATGGCTGCGGTGGCGGAACGTGGTGCCGAGGGATCTTTGAACCTGCGCGGCAGCGGCTGCAAGAAGCGGCGAGGACTTCCTCGGCGGGTCAGACGTTGCAGTGACGCGTTAGTCCGCCGGACGCCGGACCGCCAGGTGCGGCCCATGCTCCGGCGGTTTAGCGGACCCAAAAAGCGCGCTCGGCGATTGGCGCAAAAGCTGCTTCCCTAGCCCTTATCACCACAAAAGGACACACTTGCGAGTTGGGGCGCCGCGTTGCCTGATCGCTGCATCGGATTGGGCAGGGTTCGGGTGCCGCACACCAAAGCGCCCCATCGCTGAATAGAGCTGGAGGCGCAGCGACGGGGCGCCCGTCTCCCTCGCGCCCCGAGGGAAGCGGAACAAGCGAACGCGCTCGAGGCGTGGCAAGTGCGAGAGGTTGGCGCGCATGGAGACCCAGTGGACCGACGCGGCCGGCTACGCCGCCTTCCGCGCGGACAGCACGAGCTCCGAGAGCATGTCGGACGACGCGGCGGCCGAGTGCCGCTTCATCCACAACCAGTGCGAGAAGGAGCTCTTCACCAGCGAGTATTTAAGGTGTGTGTTGTGGTTTCAAAGTCAGGGTCTAGGTTGTGTTTAAAGTTGCGAACCTGGAGAATTCTCTAACATTGCAACCACCTGGGGGGGGGGGCGAACCTTTTGCTGTTTTGTGTATTTTGCCGAGCAGAAGCAACAAAGCGAGTGGCCACAAGGTGAGAAGTCGTTCTTAACACGCGGCCCGTAACTGGACGAGAAGCACGTTCTACCAAAACAAGTGCATGAACTATTCCATACCTGTGCTCTGCATTAACCTCTCTTCCATGACCCCCAGAACCTCCGCTGCTTCCCGCACTGCTGCGGCGGACACAACCCCAAGAGCTTCTGCGGCTCCGGCCTCGTGGTCGAGTGCTTCCTGCCCAACTGCCAGCTCGTGCTCGGCCGGTTCGAGGAGGTGGCCAAGCAGCAGCCCACCAGCAGCAAAACGCTGCCGTCCCCCACCACGTCCACCGCAGTGGACACGAGTCTGGGGCGCAGCAGCCTCGCGGTCGGCCGCGAGTACCCGCGCCAGGAGCTTTTCGACGACGTCAAGATGCCCGACCAGCCCTTCGGCCGCTGGTTCCGCGGCTCGGCGGTGCCCAACAGCGGCGGCGGCAGCAGCACGTGCTTCCTGCTCAACGGCAACCGCCAGTCGTGGCACTACGGCTGGCAGTCGTCCCGACTCAACTGCAAGAACCTGCACGTGTTCAAGGTCTACGTCTTCGACGCCAGCGCCAGCGGCAACGCCAACACGCTCACGTGTGTGGCGGCGCTGGCGTCCCCGGCCTTCCGGATCTCGTCCAGCCGCAAGGCGCGCAAGACCTTCCGCTCGCCGATGAACCAGGCGGCGCTGGCGAACGGCAACGCCATGACCGCCACGGCGGCGGCCATGGGGATCCACTTGCAGCAGGCGCTGCCCATGGCCAGAGCGCCTGGGGGATGCTCGCCTACTCCCCACGGGTCGGCGCAGAGTGCGAGAAGCATAGACGAACTCTTGGGAAATGCCACCGGAGGCAACACGGCGGCGGCCAATGCCGCGGCGCTGTTTGCGGCGGCGCAGCAACAGCGACAACCACCGATGGGGTTTATGGCCGGGCAGCGAGACCCCGCTCGCCGCGAGCGCAAACGCCTGACGCGCTCGGCGTCGCTGAAGACCGATTACTTTTCGACGATTTCGTTCCCGGCCATTCAACAGCAGCAGCAGCAACAGGAGCAGTTTCAACCACAGCGGCTGTCCCTGTCGGCTACGCATCCGCCGCATTTTGAGGGAGTCCAGGAGAACCGCGCGTCGACCCCATCGCTGCCTGGTGTCGGATCGTTCCTTAACAATCCGGCAGTACCTCGAGGTGCGGGGGTCAACCGCCCATTTCACACCCGCCGGTCATCCTTGGCAGCTCTCCCGATGCCTGTCTCGAACCCGATGGGTATGTCGCGCCAACACCAGCGACCCGTTCCAGTGCTTACCCCAATTACAGGCATGATGCAGCTTCGTCTCGAGAGTCACTCGCCCTACACGAGTACACCGATTGCAAGCTCGACCCCGTCTTCTTCAAGCTCTGCGGCTTCGACGTCTCGGTCTGGACCTCCTCCTGTGAATACAACCCGCCTAACGGCCGCAGCACTCCACCAACATGCGTACGCTTCGGCAAGACCGTATCCGTATGTGCGACGTGATACATGGTCGAATAGTTTGCAAGGCATGCCCGAAGGAGGTGGCATTCCCATGATGATGATGTCGCCAGTGTCATCGCCGGACAGCTTCTTGAACCGCAAGCGCAACCGCTCCACGGACTCGGATAAGGCGATCACTGCTGCTATCGAGGCCTCGGAGAAAATTCACCCCACATTGTCACCGGTGTCATCTCCGGGCTACACACCTCCAATGGTGGCTCCTGTTCCTACAGACAGCGAGCTCTATCGTCGGGCACGCATCCTGCAGCTCGCGTTCACGATTGTCAAGCGCATTCATCGCTTCGAAGAGGTTGCAGCGAAGCAGAAGGAGCCAACGCCCAAGGTGTATCGCCATTCGTTCGAGATGATTACACCTCCAATGCCGACAACACCCCCGGCTGCAGCTTCAAACCAAGCGCCGAGAGCACAACGCAAGAAATGCACTCTGGTGCAGATTCCTTTGAGCAACCCGAAATTGTTGTATCTTTGCTCAAACCTAGTGACGGTTTGTTCGGCTTTGGTGAGCTCTGGACTGCTGGAGGACATGCGCCAAAAGATGCACGACTGTGCACAGGCTGGACGTGGAGTGCTAGCGGCGTATGCGCAACTGGTTGACTTGCTGAACGATGCTGTGGAGGCTCAAGTATCTCGCTTGCCCCGCCGTATGCATAAGTCATGGGGTGATGCTGAGTCAGCTGATGAGGGCGAGTGGGATCTGTATGAAATGCTTAAGAGCTGCGAGCCGTGGCTGCTGCAAGAACCGTGGTGGGTTGTGCTGGATGATGATGACCAGCAGCAAGCAGGAGACAAGGAGGAGGGTGCTCTGCGTCCACTGCCATACATGCACGTGTTTTCGGACTATTACCGCGCTATCCAGGATGCTGTGCCATCCCCGCAGGACTTGGAGGTGGCAGCCTCGCTTCGTAAGGCAGCACTAACGGGAGCCACTGGCTTAACTGGCGAATGGAACCGTCAGGGAGAAGCCGACGAACACCACCTGCAGCAGCCACAGCGTGTTGCCTCAGTCCGATCTGCCACCGCAGCTTCGTCACTATCGTGGCTGGCACGATGCATTCATGCGCACACGACAAAGACATTCCACGTCACGGAAACGGACACGACTATGACACTAACTCTCCCAAACAGCTTGGTGTCAGCCGACGCAGTGTTCCTGTTGCAGCTGGATCAACAGGAGCCGACTGTGGTCCTCCCACAGGACTATTTCCCCTTTGGATGGTCTCGCAAGCGTTCACTGATGGCTTACCGTGCGTGGCGAGTGCGCGGCATTGGAGACTCGAACGGCAGTGCAGTAGCTGTGCAGTTCATGCGCTGGCCTGATGATAATGAGGTCGAAGCTGTCGAAAATGACGAAGAGGAGGAAGACTTGGAGGACGATGAAGCAGAAGATTCGCCTGAGGAGCCTGAAGAGGAGCCACTTGGTCGTCGCAGTCGCCAGCCGAAGCGCCTGCGCACTCGAATCACCATTTACTTCTCGGTTTTCTCCGCTACCACTCTACAGCTGCGCACAATTGTGGAGGCAAGTCTTGCACCTGCCGTCGCGCTGCCCACGGCGCAGCCAACGGAGTCTGACATGCTGCGCTACTTCAAGTCTCCCTCGTCCTGGGAAATGCGGTCGCAGATCTCTCAGCAGTACACGAAGAACCTGTAAATATCAGCCGGACACTCATAGACCGGCACGCCTCTCTGCGAGAACTATTGAGTGAGCAGCGATCTGAATGCAAGCGCGACACCGTCCTATCCAGTCCAGCCATCTTCTTCCCCGTCGGCTTCCGCTTTGTGTATGTGTGTCAGTGTGTTTTCTTTGGGAGCGGGCGGGTGAGCTCTAGTCTTCGCCGACATCGTCCTGGTCATAGATAGGTAGGTAGGTATAAGCAGGAAGGTCAGGCGAACTCAACCTCAGCCGAGGTCACAACAGCTCAATGCAGCGAACATGAACAAACCCAGATAGTGAGTTACTGCCAGGCAATCAAAACATTTTCGTCTGTACTTGGTTCTCACGAAAAAAAAATCATTTTGTTGTCGATGGTGGTGCAGTTGATGTTGATACTTTCGCAGCTACTGGGGCTGCTACAACCGATGCTGGCTTTGCAGCCAACGTTGTTGAAATCGATGAAGCTGGCTTCGTTGTTGGTGTCACGGCTTTTGAAGGCGATGATGCCGAAATCCCTTTGGAAACAATTGAGGTGGTTGTAGTTGCCACCGAGGTGCTTGCAGTTAGTCTCGACGGTGCCGCTACGATGGTTCCTGCAGCAGGCCGTGCCAATGGCAACGCTGCGTGGCCAATATTCACGCTCGTTGGTGTTGTACCTGCTGTTGCTATCTTAGCTGCATTAGCAGCGATAGTAGCACGGGCTGCAGCTCTAGCTTGTTCCAATGCCTTCTGCTGAATGAGTCTCTTCCGCTCCATTTTTTTACGCGCTGCAGCGTCTTGACTGGCCTTGACTTTCTCGTTGAAGCCCGCTAACACCCGTGCATACGAAGTAAACCCAAGATTTTCCATGCCCTCCACAACGTTCTCTCCAGAGATCGACAAACCTACGCCCTTTTTCGTTCTTCGGTTTTCCATGATGGATCGATCACGAGCTTCGCTGGTGAAGTACATGATGAACTCGGTGACACACTCTTGCATAAAGGTTACAGCGTCATCGCTGATGCTGATCGTATCCTGGGGCCTTGACGAATCCATTTCGTGGGCGCTATGTGACTGGGAGACGGCTGGTGCTACATTCTTGTTCTCGCGCATGATTGTGGCATTTGCACTGAGGGGAACCTTCTCTTCGTGCGCACCAGGAAGCGCTCTTTGCATGATCTTAGATATGAGCTTCGTCGGTAAATACATCTTGTCCTCCGAATCGGTACTCGTTCTGGTGGTCAAATCGAGATCATAAAACTTCTGCGCGACACGAGGAGAGATCGGGGGTACTGATGTCGTAGAAGGTCGATAGCCAGTTGTAGACATCACATAAGAATCCGTTCGTGGCTTCTTGGCGGACTCGGGTATTTCGACTTGCAACGGGCGTTTGTACGTCGCTGCTATCATCGCTGCTGTTGTAGGATCGGCACTAATTGCACTTACAGCTTTAGCGGCCTCCAGCTTCGCGGCATCGCGCTTGGCTTTTGCTTTTTGGTTAGTCTCAACCTGTTTGGCTTGTAGCAGGGCCTTCATCTCCGCGTATTCACGCTCGATTTGCGCCATGTCACGTTTCACGGGGATTCGCACCGCAGGTGCTAGTATTGTAGTCGTCGCAGCCGTTGCTGCTACTACCGTTAACTCCGATGTCGTCACAGTAGAAGTTGCTGTCGCTGCTACTGTGTCATTACCAGTCGACGCCGTACTTGCGCTGGTGAGTGTCGTAGCTGGGGCAGCTCCACCAGTAGCAGCATTAGAGGTTGAAGGTACAGCACTGCTAGTAGTTGTAGAAGTCGTGGCAACATTGGAAGAAGTTCTAGCTGAACCAGTAGAAGCAAGAGTAGTGGGCCCAGCACTTGAAGTTGGTGTCTTGGCAGCAGCAGCGGTGGGTGTACCAGCAGTTGTTGAGGCAGTGGAGTTTGCGGCTGCAGCAACTGCAGAGGAAGCAGCGGGGTCAGCCTTTGCAGCCGCTTGCTGCTGAGCTACCTTGTTTTTCTCCCGTTGCAAAAATGCCCCCAGCATGTGCACAATTTTCTGCGTAACATGCTCGGACTTGACTTGAAGGTCCTGTGGCCAGCGGCCCTGTTGAGCCAGCTGCGGTCGACGGTGTGCCATGGAGTCTCGGTAGTCTCGTTGGGCGATCTGCAACAACTGCAGCTCTGTGCAACGGCTCAGCCACGCCATCAAATTTTCCAAAGCTTGGCGCATTTCGCAGTCCGTTCTCGCGTTCGCCACTCGGATGCAGCATTTCGCCAGAGCCTCCAGCTCCATGTCAAAAGACGTTTTTGTCTTTTTCTTCTTCGCATAATTCGTCGTGGTGGTCGCGGCTGTAATGGTCGGCTTAGCGAGGGTTGCTGCAGTCTGCGCACTCGTCGGCCTGGACACCGTTTTCTCTCCGCTCTTCTGCAGCTGCATCTGAAGCTGCAGCTGTGCTTGCTGTTGCTTTTGCTGCTTTTGCAGCATATCTCTCAATAGCTGCTGTTGCCGAATGACCTGTTGCTGCTGCGCCAGCAAACTGTCAGCGATCGACGTGGCCGTGGCCGTCGTGACGGTGTTGCCCTTGCCGGCCTGCTTGACCTGCTGCTCCTGCATCCTCATGAGCCGCAGGTGCTCCTGCTCCAGCAGCAGTTTGCTCCGCAGCCACTCGTCGTTTGACCTCTTCTGCACGGCCTGCGCGGCCAAGGCCGCTTGCCGCTGCACGTTCTGCTGCAGCCTGGCCAGCTGCTCCTGCCGGAGCTTCTGCAGGTCCTCCGACGTCTTCGCGAGCCCCGCGACGCTCGTCGACACGCCCGCACTCGACGCAGACGGCGTCATCGCGATGCCGGACTGCGTCTCGAGCTGCTTGGTCATGGCCTGGTACTGCTGCACCTGCTGCTGCGCCAGCGCGTACTGCAGCCTGCGCGCCTCGTCCTGCGCCCGCAGCGCTCGGTCCATGGCCGCGCCGGCGGGCAAAGCCTTCGAGCTCGTCTTAGCACTGGGAGCAGCAGCGTTTCCACCCGGTTGGGCCTCTGCAGCGGGCGTAGCAGCCGCACGCGCGGGGACACTCCGCTGGGCCGTGCCCGCGGCGTCCGCAGCCGTAGCGGCGCCGGAACTGGCGATCTGGAGCTGCCGCGGCTGCTTCTGCTTCTCCTCGTGCTGCTGATTCCGCTGGTCGTGGGCTGCGGCGCCTGCGGGGGATGCTCGCGCTGCTGGAGGTGCTGCAGGCTCGGAGCTGGGGCGGGGCGACGCGTGCGCGGGCTTGTCGCCGCCATTCTGCGGCTTCTGCGGGGAGTTGCGGGACAGGACTTGCACCGCTGCACTCGTCTGCGTCTTGGCTTCTTCGCGGGCGGTCGCGCGCGCCACGCGGGGCGAGCTTTGCGTCGCTGGCGCCGCGGCCGCGGCCGCCTTCCTCGCTGCCGCCGGTTGGGCCATTTTCGGAGTGGCTTCTGGGGACGGTTACGTTTCTAAAGGGTTACACGGTTACATGCGAGTCGTAACCCTAGGGCGTCGTACTTAGTGCTGAGAAGGGTCCCCCCTTCAACGTCCACAAGGACACTCGAGTGTCCACCTGAATTTAGCTAGTTAGTTCTGTTGTCTTTTTGCTGCTGCAGAAGTTCTGGTGCTGCCGCAGCGCGCGCTCCTCGTCGAACTCGCGCTCACAGGCGGCGCACTTCCGCTTGGCGGCGGCTCGAGGCTGCAGCTTTTGCCAGTGAGCGTCGAAGTCCTGCACCGAGGAGAAGCTGAGCTGGCAGATCGAGCACGTCTTGGGCTCGGTAGTTGATCGTGTGGTCGACGGTGCAGTGGACTCTTGAGCGGCACCAACGGCAGCAGTTGATTCGGAGCCTGCGGCGGCCTGCTGCTGCTCGTACCAGTCGGGCTTGATGAGCGGGTCCTGGCCGTGCTTGGCGAGCTGATGCTGTCGTCTTGCGTCCTCCTTCTTGAACGTGCGGTCGCAGAACTCGCAGGGCAGCAGTACCTTCTTCGGCGCGCCTCCTTCCAGTTCGTGGACCATGTGCACATGCGTCCTCAACCCCTGAGCGGACTTGAAGCTCCGCTCGCACTGCGAGCACGCGAACTCCAGCGGCAGCTCGCTGTCCGCCTTCCGCTTGCGGGACTTCTTCACGTCAGCTCCTTCTGAAGCGGTCTCTGCAGCAGAAGCGACTGCAGGCTTCACTGCGTCAACCTTGTCGCCAGGCGTCTGTCGCCGGAAGACGAAGAGCGTGCTGGCCTGCTTCTTCTTCTCTCCATGCAGCGTCACCTGGTGGAACGACTTGCCGTTCTGGTGTCGCTTGCGCTCATACGCCACACCAAACTTGTCGTCATTGTCCACGTCGTCAACCTGTCGATGAAGCCTCAAGCCTGCACTCAGCGCTCGCTCCACCGCCTGCCACCGCTCCGGCTGGCCCTCCGCCAGCGTCAACAGAATCCCGCTCTCTTCGTCGTTCTCTAGAGAGCTCCCCTCCTCCAGCACCTCCAGCGCCGAGGCGTAGAAGTGCGACAGCAAACTCTGATGGCGTCGCACGTTTTCCTCTCCGCAGTGCGGGTGGTTGAACACCACCGCGTCGAACTTGTCCGCCGTTGCATTTGCCGCCACGAGGGACTCGCGGACATTCGTGGCATCCACACGGTGCAGCACCGAGGCACCCAATTCCTTCAGCTGGATGCAGATGCGCTTGCACTCCGGGTACTTGGCCACCAGCTCGTCGTAGCTGTCGTAGGACGTGGCCGTGAGCTGCAGCGCACATGTATCATCCCCACGACTTTCGTGCTGCCTCGCCAACGCCAATGAGTACGAGAAATTCCCGTCGCCCACAGTCAGAACACGCCATGGCCGAGACGCTGGCGGCGGAATTGAGGGCGCCTGCTCCCGATGCGGCTCGCTCGGAGCCGCATCGGGAGCAGGCGTCGGGACAGTCTCCTCTTGGTGCGTCATAGTCGGTCGTTGACTGGGGAGGAGCGCGTCACTCTGACCTGCGCGAACCGTCCCCGATCCAGAAATCGATTTTCTTCCCTACTGAATCCAAGTCTCACGTACGTAAATGACTGCTAGGGTGTATTTGTCCTAAGAAAAGTAACATTCACGTTGAGCATGGCTACATCTTCGCACACGTCGCAGGTTGCATGCCATGGAGCAGCACTGCGCCATCTTCACTGCTCGCAGCTCCAGCTTTGACGTTCTTAGGACGGCACGTGCATCGTCGCATTGTGCGGAACCGCCGCCCCTTTTGACGCTGCAGAGCGAGTCAAGTCGAAGCGCGTTCCAGTGGCACTTTGCGCCTGGGACGTGGCTTCAACGCGTCCACGTCGCTGGCTTCACCTGAGCGAAACCCCCCGCACCGCTGCGGGTGGCCATTCCTCGATTCGCGTACGGGAGGAGATTCGCCATTGAGATGACGCCGAGCAGCTTGCTGACCACGCGCGGCTTGGTGGCCATCCCACCGGGTCCGTTGCTGGGCAGTACGCTGGCGCTCGTGGTGTTTTGGGCCCTGCGCCAGAGTCGGGAGCGACGACTGACATGGACGAGCACGCCGCTTCCTCCTCGTGGGTATCGCATGCTGCCAACCGCGTCTTCGGTTCGAGATCTGGTGCGGGTGGGCATGACGGCGGAGCAGCCGGCGGAGGGCTCGCCGGCGTTCTACGAGTGGGTGTTTGCAATGACCACGAGGTTCCATGGGAAGCCGTGGCTGCTGCATCGCCCCGGGAGACCCGACATGCTCGTGGTGAGCTCTCCGGAAGCCTTCGAGGACATCCAGCGGACATTCGCGACGCAGTTCGAGAAGGTCGACTGCGAGGCGGAAGGTCTCGCGCACGACGTGCATGGCGGAGCCATTGCGTTCGTGTACAGCGGACAGCTGCGTCCTTCTGTCAGCACGCAGCGCCAGCTTGCGGCGAGTGTGTTGGGGTCCCCAGCACTGCGTCTGCAGGCTTCGGTGCTGGTTAAACGGCATGTTCCATCGCTTTTGAGGCTTCTGGGGGACGCAGCGGATGAAGCAAGAATGCAGACCACTGGCACTGCCTCGTTGGATGTGGCAAAGATCATGCGGGAGTTTTCGATGGAGGTGTTCACAGAACTGGGCTTCGGCTTGCGACTCGGGGCTCTGCAGTCTCAACATGGGGACTCAAGTGAGCTGGAGAAAGCTGTCGATGACATTCAGGGGCGGGTACTGGGGAGATTAAAGAGACCTGCAGTCGCGTGGAAACTCGAGCGGCTACTTGATGTCGGCAGCGAGGCGGCATTGGGTCGCAGCGTCAAAGTGGTGAGCACCATTACGTTGGGAGCTGTCGAGACAAAGAGAAAGAGGCGTCGGGGCGATGATGTGATTGATAGCCCTGGGAGCCGTGTTGACATGCTCGACCTTCTTCTGGGGCAGAAGTGTAACAGCAAAAGCTCGAAGGACCCCGAGTTCTTGGCCGAGTTTGTTCTGGGCCTTGTTGTAGCCGCGAGGGACTCAATGGCACATGCTCTGAGTACTTGTCTGCAGTTTCTTGCTCAACACCCGGAGGAACAGGAAAAACTCGTGCGCGAACTGAAAGAAGCAGAGGAGGAGGGCAAAGACCTTCAATCTGTTGCCCAGCTCGAAGCTGTAGTGAAGGAGGCCCTGCGGCTGCAACCTTCGAAGCCGTTCATTAGACGCCGAGCGAGACTTGGCACGGTACTAACCGACGGCACATTTGTGGCTGCTGGGACCGAGGTGGCAATGGATTTGTACAGCATGGCTAGAAGGGAGAACGTGTGGGGTCCAGCTAGCGCGCAATTCCGTCCACAGCGCTGGATCGACTCGACTACTGGGAAGTTGCGCCCCACATCGAATTACAAGTTCAACGCCTTCTTAGGTGGACCACGAGCGTGCTTAGGAGCGGATTTGGCCATGACTGAGATGAAAACGGTGCTGGCAGAGGTGATAGCTCGGATCGGTTTCGACGCAGTTGAGCCCAGAATCTGTGAGAAGACTAGCAACAAGGATAAGACGATGACACGGGGCTTGGAATGCGATGGTGCGGTCAGAGTTCTAGTTCGACGTCGTAGTCCCAATCCGCCCGGGCAGTTCAGTTGAGTCTAAGTTAGGCCTCATCATTAGGTGTGGATGCATGCGAAATACCAGTTTTATTTGGATTAAGTGTACAAGAAGTGAAAAATATAATAAAAGTTAGAGACGTATGCATTTCAGTATCGACGGTGAGCTTGCTCTTCGTGCTCAGTCCTCCGGGGTAGGTGACGTTTGCAGTCTTGAGAAACGCCAATAAAGTCCTTCTAGCGAATTCGTCACTGGCCAAGGTTCGCTTGCCGCAGTTATCGAGTCACCAGAAAGTAGAGTTTAATCATTTCACAGTCTCCTCGCCTTCTTGTCCGCATCGCAAAGGCAACCCTGACACGATATCTTGTCTGAAACCTCATCCAGCCAACAAAAATTTGATTGCCCAACAAGCTACGTCCTGGACTACAACTCAAATTACCCCCCCTTGCGAACATCGAATCCAACATTGCATTTTTTGCCGCAATGCCTCTGTGGCGACATTCTATCACGGGTGGTGCTAGCGAACCTGTTCTGCAGCCAACACAGCAAGTGCTTTCGGCGGCCGGTTGTGACAAATATCACCACAAAAATGAGGGCGATAATGAAATCAGCCCACACCAATTCCTCTGAGGCATCTCGTTGGTCGTTCAAAACCCGCGAGTGATCTGAAGCCTAAGCTGCAACTGAATGAACTTCAAGTGGATAGCGCTGGACAGGTAGAATGCTCTTCCACCGCACCGTACACTGCACGGTCCTGTTCAGAACTGCTACCAAATCCAAAGGAGCCCTACGTTTTCGAGAATGAGTTTGTTCGTGGAAAATTGCTGTTTCTGTTGAATCCGTCGGCGATAGTGGGGGAACCACCGTCAGATCCGGCGAACACATTGATTAGAACTGAGCTGTTCGAAGGCAAAACCCGGTTGTTCGGATGCAGTTGCAGCTCCAGTTCAAACAACCCCCACCTGAAGGCAGTGTACTTTACATCGGTGGAGAAGTTCCACGTGCCATGAATCTCGGATTCTTCACCAGTCGAGGATGCAACCTGCTCCTGAGTGTTCTCCGCTCACTCGTGCGAGGCCTTCACTATAGTTTTGGAGAGCCCGATCAAAGTAGAGCTGGCTGTGAAGATGCTGATCTACCGCACATCAGCTTCCCGCTCTACACAGCGGTCGATCAGTTCGTTTGCACTCCGGCTGGACAAAAGCCCCCTGTGCTCGGATCAGCAGATTTTGGTGAGTCCAAGGAAGTAGCATCGAAGCGGAGACGATCTGGTGCAAGTGGTGCCACTTACGTCTTCAACACGAAGGACACATACTCGTTTCACTTCCATAGTTACTATATTGATTTCTTGCGCTGGCAAGTGACCAATGTGCCTGGAATGAAAGCAACTGACTTGAAAGTCTTCTGGGAGGATATGCCGCTCCACCTTGTTGCCTATTTCATCAACCCGGATAGTGTCGACGGTGGCGAGTTACCTGCTATACACTCTCGTCAAGTGAAGAAATACCAATTCTGTTTCCAGCTAAGTCACACAACTCGGCAACCCCAGCAAGGTCTTAACTTCGTGCAGGACCCTCATCGCCTATCCGCTGTGAACCTCCAAGTACCTGGGGGAGTCCCAACCATTTATAAACGCCTAGAAGAGATCCAACGGGAGATCACGAAATACGAAGTTCATGTTCCGACATGGTTCGAGTATTTAAGCTGCTCTCAAACGACCCGTGAACGTCGAATAGGTTACGTTGTAGTCATCCGCGAATATGTCGACGATCCTCCTATTAGAAACAAAGAGGAGCCGAAGCCGTCCAGAAGTAGCCACAAGAAACGAAATTTGCCGAGGAAGGACAGGAAGACAACCAACGAACGAGTGTTGTTGCTTCCAGCGTTGGCGGCATTCGCCCCACTGTCATTTTTAGAGCACCGAGATCATTCTCAAGTGGAAAAGAAGAAATCAAGGGACTCGGTCTTTGCGACGTCCTCGGTCACTGTGCGGTCTAGACGACGAGATGTTGACAAAATTGAAGGCGAGCGAGAGTTTTTGGATTACTATATCCAGCTACTGGTGACACCATTCCCAGAGATAATCGCAAGTGAAGAAGATACCAGCAGCTACGAAAGCGACAACAGCGACAACAGTTCGAGCAGCAGCCCCCCCTCAACTAGAACAATTGTATTCAGCTCAACAAGCATTGCTGGAGATCGTCACAACTGCACCATCATCACTATCATTGGGAAACGAGTGGCCATTTTTGTCGGCAGGTATCAGCTCCTGCACCACCTCGACGTTTATATATTCGTCCTCATCGATCACTTCAGCCGGGAGAAATTCGGACCTCAGCGTGCCTACCCCTCCGAGACCAGGTACCGTTCATGTTGTCCGTGTACTGAGCAGCACCCAATGGCGTCACGAATGGCTTATGCTTGATGAAAGCAACCGAATGTTACGATTTTCACGGTTTATCTCTAAAAACAGTGCAAACAAATTTTCAATTTTGCTTGACAAAGTTATCGGTGTTTCGACTCTTGAACCAACATTCCGACTGTGCTCGTGCACATCGGTGCGCACTTCAAGTGATGGACTCTTTACTTCTTTGCTCTACTGGGTACACATCGGAAAGGTGGGTTGTTGTCACCACTTAGCCTTCAACTCCCCAGAAGCTCGGCGTCCTTGGCTCCAGCTGCTCTCGCATTTCGTTGAGAAAGCAAACCAAATCCAAATTTTTTATTACAAAAGGGTGATATTATTCGTATTATTAAA